>JARQOD010002632.1:0-75067 GCA_033576555.1 Oophaga sylvatica | reverse complement strand
ACCATCCTTCTTGGCCACAAAGAATAAACCGGCGCCCAAAGGTGAAGAGGATGGTCTGATATGACCCTTCTCCAAAGACTCCTTGATATAAGATCGCATAGCATCGTGTTCAGGTACAGATAAATTAAAAAGGCGACCTTTAGGAAATTTACCACCAGGCACTAACTCAATAGCGCAGTCATAGCTCCTGTGAGGAGGTAAGGATGCAGACTTACTCTTACAAAACACATCAGAAAAATCAGTCAAAAAGTCAGGGACATCCTGAGACTGGGGAGAGGCAGAAAAAACAGGAGTGTCAGTATTAACACATTGGCAGCCCCAACTGGTCACAGACACAGATTTCCAATCCAAGACCGGATTATGAGTCTGTAACCAAGGGAAACCCAGTACAATAATGTCATGCAGATTATGCAACACCAGAAGTTTGCAACTCTCCTGATGATCTGTTTCAACCCTCATTATCACCTGAGTAGAAAACTGGGGTTTATTCTCCGCCAAAGGGGTAGAATCAATGCCCAGGAAAGGAATAGACTTCCACAGGGGTATCATGGGAAACCCACAAAGTTTGGCAAAGTCAAAATCCATCAGGTTAATAGCTGCTCCTGAATCAACAAAAGCCTGAGCCGAAAATGTGGACAGGGAGCATTCAGGGTAACAGTCAACAGAAATTTAGTCTGAACACTACCCAAGACAACTGAGCGCGCTTTCGAAACTCATGACGCTGAGCCCCAGAAGTCACTCCATCACACTGCATGGCTCAGGAGCTGGCTCACAAGGCAACACTATCTCACGCATACTTCTGCGCTCACGCAAACGTCTGTCAATTTGAATAGTCAAAGACATAGAATCATTGAGACCAGAGGGAACAGGGAATCCCATCATAACATCCTTTACATTTTCTGACAGACCCGAAAAAGGGCTGCCAAAGCATCATCATTCTTTTTGTTCAGTACTGCCCACTTTTGGAATTTCTGACAGTACAGCTCAGCGTCTTCACGACCCTGATTTAATGCCAACAAGGTCTTTTCAGCTTGATCAGTGACATTAGGTTCATCGTACAATAACCCCAGAGCCTGAAAAAATACATAAACATCATTCAAAACAGGATGCCCAGGTGTCAGGGGAAAAGCCCAATCCTGAGGGTCGCCGCGCAGCAGAGAGATGACAATTTGACCTGCTGTTCTGCGTTCCCTGAGGACTTAGGCTTTAAGGCAAAAAACAACTTACAGTTATTTTTGAAATTCAGAAATTTAGACTGATCCCCCAAAAATAAATCTGGTATGGGGATCCTAGGTTCCACAACCGGCAACCTAGCAAGATAGGTAGCAATACTCTGAATCTCAGTGGCAAGCTGCTCCACACGGCCAGACAACTGTGCAAACTCCATTGAGGTAAAAAAAAATTCCTCCTCAACACCCAGAAAAAAAGAGGGAAAAAATGCAACAAACAGAAAAAAAAAATTTCTGACAACTCCCTTTTTTCTTTTTCCTTTTTTACTATTTTTCCCTTCTGTTGAGTACCATATAATTTTCAGTTTGGCCGGTAATACTGTTATGTTTCAGTAGCTGAGGAGAAATTGCAAAACTAGCCAAAGTAGCAATACACCAGAGAGGCTGGAAACTATTGGATTGCAGGACCCTAAACTAACCGCAATAGTGTTGAGCATTCCGATACTGCAAATATCGGGTATCGGCCGATATTAGCTGTATCGGAATTCCGATTCCGAGTTCCGATATTTTCGTCTTATCGGATACCGGAATCGGGATGTCACTGTCACTGTCAGTGTCCGTCGGTCGGGTCTGTCAGGAGTCAGCGGCACTTACCTGGCAGAAGATCTCCGGCGGTCACGTCCTGCACTGCTTCATGGCCGCAATCTTCTTTCCCCGGCGGTCACATGCAGTTTCTCGCGATAACTGCAGTGACTGCTGGGTAATCGCGGCCGTAAAGCAGTCAGTCCGATGACGTCACCGCCGGGGAAGCAGGTAATCAGCTGTGCTGCGTTGCAATGACAGGCTCTGCCTGTCATTGCGATGTAGCAGAGCTGGATCGCCGTGGGACTATCGTTATGGACTGCGTCGGACAGGTGGTATACTGTTGGTTTGTTTTTTTTCTTTTTTTACAGGAGATCGATGGCGTCGCAGGAATGAGAGAGTAATAAAATTAATGAAAACTGTGTTGTCTCTTTTATTTCATTAAAATACTTTTTTCTTGCTTTGTCTTTTTTTTATACATTTAATAACTTTGGGATTAATAATGGATCGGTGTCTTATTGACGCCTCTCCATTATTAACCGGGCTTATTGTCACCGTGCAATCAACGGTGACATTAACCCCTTATTACCCCGCTTGCCACCGCTACAGGGCAAGTGGGAAGAGCCGGGTAAAGTGCCACAATTGGCACATCTTTTGATGCGCCAAATGTGGGGCTGCTGTAGCCTGGTATTATCAGGCTGTTGAGGGCCAAAATCCATGGGCCTTGACAGTCTTTTAATACCAGGCCGCAGCAGTCTGCATTTTACTTGGCTGGTTAACAAAAATAGGGGGGATCCCCACGCCGTTTTTTTTTCGAGGGGATCCCCTATTTTTGTTAACCAGCCAAGCTAAGCAGACTGCTGTGGCCTGGTATTATCAGGCTTGCAAGGTCCATGGATATTGGATCCTTACCAGCCTGAAAAACCAGGCCTCAGCGGTCTGCTTCATCTGGCTGGTTAACAAAAATAGGGGGGACCCCACGCCAATTTTTTTCGAGGGGATCCCCTATTTTTGTTAATCAGCCAAGATATGCAGACTGCTGTGGCCTGGTATTATCAGGCTGGCAAGGTCCATGGATCTTGGCTCCTTAACAGCCTGAAAATCCAGGCCTCAGCGGTCTGCTTCATCTGGCTGGTTAACAAAATTAGGGGGGACCCCACGCCAATTTTTTTCGAGGGGATCCCCTATTTTTGTTAATCAGCCAAGATATGCAGACTGCTGTGGCCTGGTATTATCAGGCTGGCAAGGTCCATGGATCTTGGCTCCTTAACAGCCTGAAAATCCAGGCCTCAGCGGTCTGCTTCATCTGGCTGGTTAACAAAAATAGGGGGGATCCCACGCCAATTTTTTTCGAGGGGATCCCCTATTTTTGTTAATCAGCCAAGATATGCAGACTGCTGTGGCCTGGTATTATCAGGCTGGCAAGGTCCATGGATCTTGGCTCCTTAACAGCCTGAAAATCCAGGCCTCAGCGGTCTGCTTCATCTGGCTGGTTAACAAAAATAGGGGGGACCCCACGCCAATTTTTTTCGAGGGGATCCCCTATTTTTGTTAATCAGCCAAGATATGCAGACTGCTGTGGCCTGGTATTATCAGGCTGGCAAGGTCCATGGATCTTGGCTCCTTAACAGCCTGAAAATCCAGGCCTCAGCGGTCTGCTTCATCTGGCTGGTTAACAAAAATAGGGGGGACCCCACGCCATTTTTTTTTCGAAGGGAACCCCTATTTTTGTTAATCAGTTCCCTCTGACGTCACTGATTGTGTCCCTGGCTGACCTGAAGTGAAAGTGGAAAGCAATCAATTAAGCTTTCCACTTAAGGGCCCGTCTCACATAGCGATATCGCTACCGAGATCGCTGCTGAGTCACTAGTTTTGTGACGCAGCAGCGAGCTCACCAGCGATATCGCTGTGTGTGACATTCAGCGACGATCAGCCCCCCTGCCGGGTATCGCTGATCGTCGCTGAAATGTCAGGACCTTTTTTTGATCGCTGGTTTCCCGCTGACAGGCACACATCGCTGCGTGTGACAGGCGGGAGACCAGCGATCCGCTGGTAACCAAGGTACACAGCGGGTTTCCAGGCGCGGGGCTGTGACTAGAAACCCGCTGTGTACCTTGGATACGAGCGCCCTGATGCAGGGAGCTGGTATCCAAGGTACACAGCGGGTTTCCAAGCGCTGCGCGGTGCCTGGAAACCCGCTGTGTACCTTGGTTACCAGCGGATCGCTGGTCTCCCGCCTGTCACACGCAGCGATGCGTGCCTGTCAGAGGGAAACCAGCGATCAAAAAAAGGTCCTGACATTTCTGCGACGATCAGCGATACCCGGCAGGGGGCTGATCGTCGCTGAATGTCACACACAGCGATATCGCTGGTGAGCTCGCTGCTGCGTCACAAAACTAGTGACTCAGCAGCGATCTCGGTAGCGATATCGCTATGTGAGACGGGCCCTTAAGCGATGTTACCCGCAGTGTCGCTGTCCCAGATCGCTGCCTGAGCTGCCTGTTTGGCAGCTCAGCAGCGATCATGTAGCGATACACCAGCGATCCTGACAAGTGCATATCGTTGTCGGGATCGCTGGTGTATCGTTATGTGACACCCAGCCTTTACTCTCCTGTCAGGCAGGAGAGGAACTCATTCATTTGGGGTTTACTGTGAGGCTGCAGCATTAGCTGCGGTCCCTGCAGTAAACATTAACCCTTTCTGAAGGATTACACCGTGGGACCTGACTGTGCATGGGATAGGTAAGAATAATTTTGCTTTTTTATTTTATTTTTATTACAGGAAATGGTTTTTGCAGTAAAATAAAAGATGGTCAAAAACATGTCTTTATTTCATTAAAATGATTTTTAATTAAAGTGTGTGTGTTTTATTTTTATTTCATGCAATAGGATTAATAATTGATAGTTGTCTAATTGACAGCTCTCAATTATTAACCTGGCTTAAGGTCACCTTTCAATAGCAAGGTGGCTTTAACCCCATATTAACCCATTCGCCACCGCTACAGGGCAATGGGAATAGACGGGCAGAGTGCCAGAAAGGGCGAATCTAATTGTAGATTTGTCTTTCCTGGGGTGTCTGGGGGCAGATGTTAGTAGCCGGGGGGGCAAAAATAATGGTCCCTCTCTGGGCTATTATTATCTGCCCCCACTCACTGGCTTTGTCTGTCTGGTTGCGAAAATAGGGCGGGAGCCCACGCATTTTTTTTCAGCAATTTTACACCTCATATATATATATACATGTCATTGAATTTGTGACACATATATATATATATATTTATATTTGTAGTTCATACATTTCTACATAGTATAATAGCCGCTAATTCAATTGCCGGCTTTTGTGAAAATGCAGAACCCGACATGAAATGACACTTGGTGTACATAGGGTTAACCATGTCTTTTCATGTCCTTTGCTATCTAATTTGCACAAACAATTAAATCAGACTATGTGTGCAAAATTTCACACCTGTAGGGGTTAATTAAAGGTGTAAATTCGTAGCAAAAAAGTCAGTTTTTTTACAACGAATTTACACCTTTAATTAACCCCTACAGGTGTGAAATTTTGCACACATAGTCTGATTTAATTGTTTGTGCAAATTAGATAGCAAAGGACATGAAAAGACATGGTTAACCCTATGTACACCAAGTGTCATTTCATGTCGGGTGACCCGACATGAAATGACACTTGGTGTACATAGGGTTAACCATGTATTTTCATGTCCTTTGCTATCTAATTTGCACAAACAATTAAATCAGACTATGTGTGCAAAATTTCACACCTGTAGGGGTTAATTAAAGGTGTAAATTCGTAGCAAAAAAGTCCGGTTTTTTTACAACGAATTTACACCTTTAATTAACCCCTACAGGTGTGAAATTTTGCACACATTGTCTGATTTAATTGTTTGTGCAAATTAGATAGCAAAGGACATGAAAAGACATGGTTAACCCTATGTACACCAAGTGTCATTTCATGTCGGGTGACCCGACATGAAATGACACTTGGTGTACATAGGGTTAACCATGTCTTTTCATGTCCTTTGCTATCTAATTTGCACAAACAATTAAATCAGACTATGTGTGCAAAATTTCACACCTGTAGGGGTTAATTAAAGGTGTAAATTCGTAGCAAAAAAGTCCGTTTTTTTTACAACGAATTTACACCTTTAATTAACCCCTACAGGTGTGAAATTTTGCACACATAGTCTGATTTAATTGTTTGTGCAAATCAGATAGCAAACGACATGAAAAGACATGGTTAACCCTATGTACACCAAGTGTCATTTCATGTCGGGTGCTTCTGTCTTTTCACTGAAGCCGGCTTTACCCGGCAATTGAATGAGAGGATATTTTACTATGTAGAAGTGTATAAACTATACATATATGTATATATATATGTCACAATGACATGTATATATATATATGTATTCTATGTGTGTATATTTAGTGTTTACAAGGAAAGAATGGGGTTTTTTTAGTTGCGATATTTTGTTCCCATAGACTTACATGGGACTTCCGGTATCGGTATCGGGTATCGCCGATATTTTAGTGATATCGGCGATACCATTCCGATTCCGATACTTTAGGATATCGGAAAGTATCGCTCAACTCTAAACCGCAACACTAGAAGTAGCCGTGGAGCATACCTACGGTGATCCTAGACGCCTCGTCACAGCCGGAGAGATAGCTACACCTAAAGGCAGAAAGATGAAAGCTTTGACCTTTCAAATAGTGTATCATTTGTTTGTGTGGGTGTAGTATGAACGTAGCAAGTGTGCAATTCAATAGGCAGTGCATGTTTACAAATGTGTTTGCATATGTGCCTCACCTGCAGTGAAGTGTGCAATCCTCCAATTTGGCTAAATCACGCTGGGCAAGCAGATCGGCAAGCTGGAAAGTCACCAAGGCAAATGTTTGAATTTGTTTGTGATGTCTGTAAGCAGCTTTGTGGTACTGTGCTTTGGGGTACTGTGGTGCCACCTGCAAGTCATTTTTCCTTACTGCAGTTTTATGAAAATTAATGTTTAAATTGTATTTTGTGATCAAATCGTGGATGTGTGGTTTGTTTGGTTATTTTCTTGCTGAAGGGGGCAAGTTTACCTTTCAAATGGTGTATCATTTGTGTGTGTGGGTGCAGTATGAACGGAGATACAAATCACCGAAAAACAGTGTTTAGAAATAATAGAAAAGATATCTGATACACAGTATGTATTAGTGCAATGTCTACTCAACATAAGTTAGCAAAAAATAGAAGGAGCCATATAGAAGGAAGTATGAATGCAGAATCAAACTACACAATGTTCACTTGTACTGTAGGCATAAACTGAAATAACAGATTTCCATACAAGCTGTAGACACTGAATATTTTTAACTAAAGCTACATGAGAAGTTGTTGAGTTGTGGTATGTTTTTTCCACTATCACAGTGACTTAGGCTACTTTCACACTTGCGTTTTTTAGCGCTGCGCATCGTGCGCCATCGGTCGCATGCACAATGTTCCCCTATCATTAACATGGCGGGCGCAGGGTCTAGCGCTTGCACGCGCTCATCAGCGTTTGGCATGCGCAGCACATTTTCCAGGTGTGCGCCCAGACGCGCTAGATGTTGCATTTTTTTTCCGGCCCACCACTTTAACCCCTTAACGACCAAGCCATTTTGAAGGTTAATGACCAGGCCAAATTTTACATTTCTGACCACTGTCTCTTTATGTGCTTATAACTCTGGAACGCTTCAACGGATCTTGGCGATTCTGAGACTGTTTTCTCGTGACATATTGTACTTCATGATAGTGGTAAAATTTCTTTGATATAACTTGCGTTTATTTATGAAAAAATCAGAAATATGGCAAAAATTTTGAAAATTTTGCAATTTTCAAACTTTTAATTTTTATGCCATTAAATCAGAGAGATATGTCACAAAAAATAGTTAAAAAATAACATTTCCTACATGTCTATTTTACATCAGCACAATTTTGGAACCAAAATTTTTTTTTGTTAGGAAGTTATGTGTTAAAATTTGACCAGCAATTTCTCATTTTTCCAACAAAATTTACAAAACCATTTTTTTAGGGACCACCTCACATTTGAAGTGAATTTGAGGGGTCAATATGACAGAAAATACCCAAAAGTGACACCATTCTAAAAACTGCACCCCTCAAGATATTCAAAGCCAAATTCAAGAAGTTTATTAACCCTTTAGGTACTTCACAAGAATTGAAGCAATGTGGAAGGAAAAAAATGAACATTTAACTTTTTTTCCCAAAATTTTTCTTTCGACACAATTTTTTAAATTTTGTCAAGGGTATCAGGAGAAAATGAACCACAATATTTGTTGTACAATTTCTCCTGAGTACAGCGATACCCCATGTGTGGGGGAAAACCAATCTTTAGGCACACGGCAGTGCACAGAAGGGAAGGAGCATCATTTGAGATTTTGAATGTCAAATTGGCTGGAATCGAGAGCGGACACCATGTCGTGTTTGGAGAGTCCTTGATGTACCTAAACAGTGGAAACCCCCATAAGTGACCCCATTTTGGAAACTAGACCCCCCAAGGAACTTATCTAGATCTGTGGTGAGCACTTTGAACCCCCAAGGGCTTCACAGAAGGTTATAACGTAGAGCCGTAAAATTTAAAAATCATATTTTTTCCACAAAAATGATCTTTTCACCCCCAATTTTTATTTTTCAGAGGATAAAAGGATCACAAAAGTTATTGTGCAATTTGTCCTGAGTACGCTGATACCCCATATATGGGGGTAAACCACTATTTGGGCGCATTGCAGAGCTCGGAAGGGAAGAAGCGCCATTTGACTTTTTTGGCTGGAATTGAGATTGGACGCAATGTTGCATTTGGAGAGTCCCTGATGTGCCTAAACAGTGGAAACCCCCACAAGTAACCCCATTTTTGAAACTAGACCCCCCCAAGGAACTTATCTAAATGTGTTGTGAGAGCTTTGAACCCACAAGGGCTTCACACAAGGTTATAACGTAGAGCCGTAAAATTTAAAAATCATATTTTTTCCACAAAAATGATCTTTTCATCCCAATTTTTATTTTCCAAAGGATAAAATGACCTCAAAAGTTTTTGTGCAATTTGTCCTGAGTACGCTGATATCCCATATGTGGGGGTAAACCACTATTTGGGCGCATGGCAGAGCTTGAAAGGGAAGCAGCGCCATTTGACTTTTTTGGCTGGAATTGAGATTGATAGAAGGTAAATGGTGTGCACTCAGATATAAGGAGATGGCGAGGTGCAAGTGTCATGGAATAAATCCAAACTTAGCAATGTATAAAGCACTGCACTCTCAAATAGGAATTCCATGCAAAGTAATATAAGTTTTATTTAAACAACCAACACAGTGAGGAGCGCAACAATCAGAGCGACATAAAAAGCATTTGACGTTTCGACTCTCCCGAGTCTTATTCATAAGTCGCTATGTGGAGAAAAGAGATAAGAATAAATAACAAAATATGGTTGTAATCCAATAGTCTATACATCGAAATAACAAGTAAATAAAACAAAACATAAAAATTACCAATTAGTATAGTAATATGTGCACACACCATGAAGACATACAAGCACCAACCGTATGTCGAAAGTAAGGAAGGTGCACAATAGAGTGGTGATAAGAACCTACCCAAGATACGTATGTTAGATGAAAATAATCAGAGAGTAGGTACCAAATGAGGATGGTTTTACCTGGAAAAAATGCTTCTGAAGAATCACTAGAAAGAAATGAATTTCTAAACCCAAAAGAGGATAATTGAAAAGGAAATGAAGGTTAGGTTTAAAAGGAACGCTGCAGGAGTTCAACACTGGTGGGAGTTATATATAATGGCAAAATACCTGTAGTACTTGTAATGGCAATGAACAGGAATCAGAATAGGGTGCCCCCTTAGAAGTGCGACCTGGGGTATGCAAAATATAAGAAGAATGAGGGGTTAAATGTCCCATATAGAAATGCTGGCAGAGTTGGAAAATGTGAAACCTGTATATATAAGTACCTGAATGGTTGTTGGTTAACCATTGAGAAATAGAGAAGTTCAGCCAGGTAAATGCTGAATCTGTTTAAAATAAATGTGTAAAAAAGAACACTGTCGGTAATAGAGTATGGCAATGGTAAAAAAATGCTTCAGATATCGGTGTATTAAATATAACGGGCACAACCCTCAATTTGGAAGAATGCACATAACACTGAAGGGAAAAAATGTCATTATATACTATGGCTAAACAGGCATGTACGAAGAGGTAATGTTATACTGCAGCGCTGGTGGTGGAGGTCCAGCCGGCATATAAGTGCCAAATAATACCTGCAAGCAGAGAGAAATTACCTTTATAGAATGTGTAACAGCGACGCTCCCCATATGTGGGGGTAAACCACTATTTGGGCGCATTGCAGAGCTCGGAAGGGAAGAAGCGCCATTTGACTTTTTTGGCTGGAATTGAGATTGGACGCCATGTTGCATTTGGAGAGTCCCTGTGTGCCTAAACAGTGGAAACCCCCCCACAAGTGACCCCATTTTGGAAACTAGACCCCCCAAGGAACTTATCTAGATGTGTGGTGAGAGCTTTGAACCCCCAAGGGCTTCACAGAAGGTTATAACGTAGAGCCGTAAAATTAAAAAATCATATCTTCTCCACAAAAATGATCTTTCCACCCCCAATTTTTATTTTCCAAGGGTAACAGGACCCCAAAAGTTATTGTGCAATTTGTCCTGAGTACGCTGATACCCCATATGTGGGGTAAACCACTATTTTGACGCATGGCAGAGCTCGGAAGGGAAGGAGCGCCGTTTTCAAATGCAGACTTTGATGGAATGGTCTGCGGGTGTCATGTCACGTTTGGAGAGCCCCTGATGTGCCTAAACAGTAGAAACCCCCCACAAGTGACCCCATTTTGGAAACTAGACCCCCCAAGGAACTTATCTAGATGTGTGGTCAGCACTTTGAACCCCCAAGTGCTTCACAGAAGTTTATAACGTAGAACCGTGAAAATAAAAAAATCATATTTTTCCCCTCTCCCATGACAGCACCACCTGAGAGAGGGTCTCCGCCCACCAGGACAGGAAACCTACTGAATAAAAGGGCAGTACCTCTCCTTCGCATCAGTTAGGTTTCCTGTCCTCGTGGAAGCCTGCAGCAAGGTGCGGTACACTTACCGGGATGGTGTCCAGGAGCGGGATGCCGTCCGAGGTGGTAAGGCGGCCAACGGGCCGATGCAGCTGCGGCCGGGGACCTCTTTGTAAAATGTCCCTGCCTGCAGTAATCCTGGGGCTGCGCACACGGGAGTGATGGAAGAACCCCAGAGGTCTTGCCAGGCAGGAGCCGGGACCGAGAAGATGAGGCCCCCCGTTGATGTGCGCCGGGTCACACTCCGGGGCTGCGCACAGGCACCAGAAGTGCGCCGGTGAGGGAGGACTCACCAGGTCTGCGCACCGGGAGCTGAGCGCGCCGGTAAAGCGTAGCCTGGGGCGGCGCAT
Organism: Oophaga sylvatica; assembly: GCA_033576555.1. Classification (NCBI taxonomy): domain Eukaryota; kingdom Metazoa; phylum Chordata; class Amphibia; order Anura; family Dendrobatidae; genus Oophaga; species Oophaga sylvatica. Next base: position 63,842 of record JARQOD010002632.1, on the reverse strand, counting down.
GTGCGGTCGCCCGAACTTCCATTGCGCGCCAGGCGCGTCACTTCCGGAACGTGGAGGGGCGGTCCTGCGACGTGGCCGATGACGCAGGAGAGACGTGCGCAGGGCTTGGGATCCCTGGTGCGTCGTAAAAAAAAAAAAAAAAGTCACTATGGAGACGGAGGAGGAGTCGGCCAGTATTTTAAGGGCCTGACTCCACAAGATGGTGACAATCGCTGTGAAGCTTCAGGCATGGAGTCGCAACAGCAGCAGCCTCCACAGCAGCAGCGCCAGTTGTCGCAGCAGAGTCAGCAGGCTAAGTTGCAAGGCCATAAGCGCAAGTCTGACCAGTTAACTGGTGGAGGGAGCCAAAAGTCTAAACCAAGTCAGAAATCCTTCTCCAGGAGAAGCGTTCTTCAGAACCTTCTCTACCTACGTCTCTGGAAAGGCCCCGAAAGCACACCTCCAAATAAAAGAATAGGGAGTGTGCCATATGTAAACAGGCTTTACCAGAGGCTAGTAGCAAGTCACTCTGCAGTCAGTGCATTCAACAGACCATAGCAGAGTAAACACCGGGATTTGCTACGGACCTCAGGACCATGATTAGGTCTGAGGTTCAGGAGTCCTTAAAGGGTCTAATAGTCGACAAACAACCTATCAGACAGGAGTCTGTATGCTCAGAACCGGAAGAATCGGTTCAGCAAGCAGATAGTGAACCTGAATCTGAACTATCTTCTTCCTCCTCTGATAAAGAGATGGAAGGGAAGCCCTGTTTTGCCACAGAAGAAACTGACAAGTTAGTCAAATCCATTAAGGCTGTCATGGGTATATCAGACCCCAAACAAGCTAGATCCCTCCAGGATATTATGTTCGGAGGCCTAAGTCAGAGAAAGAGGCGTTGTTTCCCGGTTAATAAAAACATTCAATTTCTCATTGATAGAGAATGGAAGAAGCCGGAGAGAAAGGGCCGCTACCATCTTCCTCAAAGAGAAGATACCCCTTTGAGGAAGAAAACACTGTAATATGGGACAAGGTCCCAAAAATTGATGTGGCAGTAGCCAAAGCGGTTAAAAATTCCACACTGCCATTTGAGGATTTAGGTACCCTCAAGGATCCGCTAGACAGGAAGGCTGAAACATTCCTCAAGCAGGCATGGGAGTCCTCAGCAGGATCATTAAAACCAGCCATTGCAGCCACATGTACTGCAAGATCATTGATGTTATGGTTAGAACAGCTTGGTGATCATCTTAGGGATAAGACTCCCAGAGAAGAGATTTTGGCGGAATTACCGTTATTACTGGGAGCAGCTTCTTACTTATCAGATGCGTCAGCAGACTCAGTAAGGCTAGCAGCTAGATCGGCAAATCTGGCTAATGCAGCACGTACAGTCATGGCCAAAAGTTTTGAGAATGACACAAATATTATATTTTCACATGATCTGCTGCCCTCTGGTTTTTATGTGTGTTTGACAGATGTTTTTATCACAGACAGAAATATAATTGCAAACATATGAGTAACAAAAGCTTATATTGACAGTTAGAATGAGTTAATGCAGCAAGTCAATATTTGCAGTGTTGACCCTTCTTCTTCAGGACCTCTGCAATTCTCCCTGGCATGCTCTCAATCAACTTCTGGACCAAATCCTGACTGATAGCAGTCCATTCTTGCACAATCAATGCTTTAATTTTGTCAGAATTTTTAGGTTTTTGTTTGTCCACCTGTCTCTTGATGATTGACCACAAGTTCTCAATGGGATTAAGATCTGGGGAGTTTCCAGGCCATGGACCCAAAATCTCTATGTTTTGTTCCCTGAGCCATTTAGTTATCACCTTTGCTTTATGGCAAGGTGCTCCATCATGCTGGAAAAGGCATTGTTGATCGCCAAACTGCTCTTGGAGGGTTGGGAGAAGTTGCTCTTGGAGGACATTCTGGTACCATTCTTTATTCATGGCTGTGTTTTTAGGCAAGACAGTGAGAGAGCCGATTCCCTTTGCTGAGAAGCAACCCCACACATGAATGGTTTCAGGATGCTTAACAGTTGGCATGAGACAAGACTGGTTGTAGCGCTCACCTTGTCTTCTCCGAATGAGGCGTTTTCCTGATGTCCCAAACAATCGAAAAGGGGATTCATCAGAGAAAATAACTTTACCCCAGTCCTCAGCAGTCCACTGTCTGTACCTTTTGCAGAATATCAGTCTGTCCATGATGTTTTTTCTGGAGAGAAGTGGCTTCTTTGCTGCCCTCCTTGAGACCAGGCCTTGCTCCAAGAGTCTCCGCCTCACAGTGCGTGCAGATGCACTCACACCTGCCTGCTGCCATTCCTGAGCAAGCTCTGCACTGCTGGTAGCCCGATCCCGCAGCTGAAACACTTTTAAGAGATGGTCCTGGTGCTTGCTGGTCTTTCTTGGGTGCCCTGGAGCCTTTTTGGCAACAATGGAACCTCTCTCCTTGAAGTTCTTGATGATGCGATAGATTGTTGACTGAGGTGCAATCTTTCTAGCTGCGATACTCTTCCCTGTTAGGCCATTTTTGTGCATTGCAATGATGACTGCATGTGTTTCTTTAGCGATAACCATGGTTAACAGAAGAGAAACAATGATGCCAAGCACCAGCCTCCTTTTAAAGTGTCCAGTGGTGTCATTCTTACATAGTCATGACAGATTGATCTCCAGCCATGTCCTCATCAACACCCACACCTGTGTTAATGGAGTAATCACTGAAAATAGGTTAGCTGGTCCTTTTAAGGCAGGGCTGCAATGATGTTGAAATGTGTTTTGGGGATAAAGTTCATTTTCTAGCCAAATATTGACTTTGCAAGTAATTGCTGTTAAGCTGATCACTCTTTATAACATTCTGGAGTATATGCAAATTGCCATTAGAAAAAGTGAAGCAGTAGACTTTGTAAAAATTAATATTTGTGTCATTCTCAAAACTTTTGGCCATGACTGTAGAGCCCTGTGGCTTAAGAGCTGGCCAGGAGATGCTCAGTCCAAGGCCAAGCTGTGTTCCATTCCATGTGACGGAAAATTTCTCTTTGGGAACGCCTTGGATGACATTTTAGATAAAGCGGCAGACAAGAAGAAGGGATTTCCGGCAGTGTCAAAGCCGCAGTTCAAAAGTTCCTTTCGGAGAAGACGTTATAATAGGAGTGGACCATCCAAGGATACTCAGAATTGGAAACCAAGAAGGCCCTTCAATAGAGGCTTCATGTTCGGAGAATCATCTTCAAAGAACAGAAAAGACGCGAAATGATGGGCCGCCCCAGGTGGGAGGAAGGCTGTCCTACTTCCTAACCGCCTGGGAGAGGATATCAGTCAACAGCTGGATCCTAGGCATTATAAAATCAGGACTCAAATTGGTATTTGTTTCAGTACCCAGGCACAGATTCAAGATCTCGTCTCCAAGGTCCGAGAAAGAACAGCAAGCTCTGGAAACCGAAGTACTATCATTAATCAGAAAGAGGGTACTGATAGAAGTACCGATTCAGCAGGAGGGGAAAGGATTTTACTCTCCCCTGTTTCTGATCAAAAAATCAGACCAATCCTACAGGACAATAGTCAACTTGAGAGGCCTCAACAAGTTCTTGACCTACAGGCCGTTCAAGATCGAGTCAGTGAAGACGGCGATCAAAGTATTGTTTGCAGGTTGTTTTATGAGCGTCTTAGACTTCAAAGACGCCTATTATCATGTGCCTATCCATCAGGAACACCAGCAATACTTAAGAGTGGCGGTATGTCTAAAGGATCAGATAAAACATTTCCAATACAGGGTACTCCCATTCGGTCTATCCATGGCCCCGAGGATATTTACCAAGATTATTCTCGAAGTGACAGCATGCCTGCGGGAAAAAGATATCCTAATTATACCCTACTTGGACGACTTTTTAATAGTCGGCAGATCAGAACAAGAGTGCAGAACCAATATAAAATGCATTCAAGACACAATGACCTATCTAGGTTGGATAATAAATATAGAAAAATCGAAGCTCCAACCCAGGAAGGTTCAATCCTTCTTAGGTCTTACTATAGACTCAGAGAAACAACTGTGTCTCCTTCTAGAGAACAAGAAAGAGAAGATAAGGTCATTAATATTAGCAGCATTATCCGGACCAACTATGTCACTCAGGCAAGCCAAGTCCCTTTTGGGCTCCATGACTTCGTGCATTCCGGCGGTGCAATGGGCCCAGTACCATTCCAGGTCTCTGCAGCAGGATGTCCTAGAAGGAGAGATAAGACTATCAGGACATCTGGAGGGGAAGATGACGCTATCCCAAGAAACCTTGACTACCATAGCGTGGTGGCTGGACCCAGAAAATCTGTCACGTGGGGTCCCATGGTCCCTTCCGGTATCGGATGTTATAATAACAGATGCGAGTGCGGAAGGATGGGGAGCACATTTAAGGGACAGTGTGATACAGGAATCTGGACAGAGAAGCAAGCAGCGAACTCCTCAAATTACAGGGAACTACTTGCCATCAAGGAAGCAATATTGGAATTCCTTCCCAAACTAAAAGGCAATCATGTCCGTATCCTATCGGACAACAGAACTTCAGTGGCCTACATAAATCATCAGGGAGGCACAAGATCCAGACCATTGATGATGTCAACACGGCAGATTCTGCAAGTGATGGAGGAGCATCAGTTCCAGATTTCTGCCCTACACATAAGGGGGAAGGACAACGAGGAGGCAGATTTCCTCAGCAGAACGACTCTAAAACAAGGAGAATGGGAACTGAATCAATCAGTGTTCCAGCAGATTGTGAGTCTCTGGGGACAGCCAGAGATAGACCTTTTTGCGACCAAGAAAAACAAGAAAACCAACAAGTTCTGTTCCCTAGACCCAAAGGGAGGACCTTATGCTGTAGATGCATTGCAGATCCCTTGGCACTTTTGCCTAGCATACTCTTTCCCCCCGATGATGCTGATCCCGACAGTACTCAGGAAGATTCGGGAGGAGAAGGCGAGAGTCATACTTATAGCTCCCTTCTGGCCAAAGAGGCCTTGGTTCTCATGGCTGAGGAAGATGTCCCTGACAGACCCCAGGATACTTACGGATATTCTAGGTCTCCTCAAGCAGGGCCCAGTAATTCACCCTCAGAGACCAGGCCTTCACTTAACGGCCTGGAATTTGAGAGGTCATTATTGATACAGAGGGGATTTTCACCATGACTGATCAATACGCTAATGCAGAGTAGGAAGCCCATAACTACTAAAATTTATGGCAGAATATGGGCAAAGTTCCTAAGCTTTTCAGGACACCGATTGGGAGGTCCAATCCCGATTAAGCTAATTTTGGAATTCCTCCAGAAAGGAATGGAGATGGGGCTAGCCACTAGCACCCTTAAGGTGCAGGTGTCAGCATTAGGTGCCCTATTCAACCAAAATATAGCATCCAACAGATGGATAGTCAGGTTTATTAAAGCCTGTCAGAGATCTAGACAAGCACCAGGCCCAAGATTTCCCCCTTGGGATTTAAATTTAGTTTTGGAGGCGTCAACAAAAAATCCCTTTGAACCCCTACAGGAGATTTCTATCAAAAACCTGACTCTCAAAACGGTGATCCTGATAGCTTTGACATAAGCACGTAGGGTTAGTGATCTACAAGCGCTGTCCATAGATCCGCCATTCATGCAGATATTAGACGATAGGGTCATATTGAGACCTGATCCGGCCTATCTCCCAAAGATGGCATCTAGATTCCATAGGAGTCAAGAGGTTATACTACCCTCCTTCAGTGATCCAACATCAGAGGAAGAATGTAAACTCCACACATTAGATGTAAGGAGAACCCTTCTACACTATCTAGATAGGACCAGTCAAGATAGAAAGAGCAAGTCCTTGTTTGTGTCTTTCCAAGGTGGAAGGAAGGGGAATAGTGTCACAAAGGGATCTTTAGCTAGATGGATTAGGGATGCCATTAGCTTAGCCTACACATCTAGTAAAACACCGATACCAGAGGATCTGAAAGACCATTCCACCAGGGCCGTGGTGACCTCCTGGCCCGAGAGGGTGGAGGTTTCCATTGAAGAAATATGTAAGGTGGCCACATGGTCTACCCCTACTACTTTTTATAAGCATTACCGATTTGATATGTCCTCTTCTGCTAGCCTGTCTTTTGGTAGGAAGGTGCTGGAAGCGGCTATCCCTCCCTAGGGTGCTTCAGTCTATATAAATCTCTCAGGTGGTGCTGTCATGGGAGAGGGGAAAAATCTTAGTTACTTACTGTTAACGGGATTTTACAGAGCCCATGACAGCACCCTTGAATTCCCTCCCTTGCTTCTATCACTTATGGTGTGCACTAATTAGGGGTGTTAAATAAAATGTATTTGGTGGAGGTTATGCTAACTAATTTGTCTGGAGGTCCTCTCATGCTCTGGAACCGAACTGATGTGAAGGAGAGGTACCGGCCTTTTATTCAGTAGGTTTCCTGTCCTGGTGGGCGGAGACCCTCTCTCAGGTGGTGCTGTCATGGGCTCTGTAAAATCCCGTTAACGGTAAGTAACGCTAAGATTTTTTTCCACAAAAATAATTTTTGCCCCCAAATTTTTATTTTTATAAGGGTAACAGGAGAAATAGGACCCCAAAAGCTATTGTGCAATTTGTCCTGAGTACGCTGATACCCCATATGTGGGGGGGAACCACTATTTTGACGCATGGCAGAGTTCGGAAGGGAAGGAGCACCGTTTTTGAATGCAGACTTTGATGGAATGGTCTGCGGGTGTCATGTTGTGCTTGGAGAGCCCCTGATGTGCCTAAACAGTAGAAACCCCCACAAGTGACCCCATTTTGCATACTAGACCCCCCAAGGAACTTATCTAGATGTGTGGTCCGCACTTTGAACCCCCAAGGGCTTCACAGAAGTTTATAACATAGAGCCGTGAAAATAAAAAAATCATATTTTTTTCCACAAAAATGACCTTTTTGCCCCCAAATTTTTATTTTTATAAGGGTAACAGGAGAAATAGGACCCCAAAAATTGATGTACAATTTGTCCTGAGTACACTGATATCCCATATGTGGGGGGGAACCACTGTGATCCCCTTACTTCGATCTTTGGGAGGCAGAATGAACAAATCCACAAAAGGTGAAGAATTGGTTTTATTTTTTACACCGTTCCTCGTGCGGTATTAGTGATTAGGCGACTTTATTTCTCAGGTCGGTGCGATTACAGCGATACCAGATTTATACCCTTTTTTCATGTTTAGCTTCTGTCACACACTAAAAGATGCTTTTTTTTTGGAAGAATTTTTTGTAAGAAATTTTTGCATCGCGGTATTTTGAGAGCTATAATTTTTCCATATTTCGTCCAACATAGTTATCTGTGGGCTTATTTTTTGCGGGAAGAGCTGATGTTTTTATATGTACTATATTCGGGCACATAACGTTTTTTGATCGCTTCCTATTCCGATTTTTGTGGAAGCAGAATGAACGAAAACCAGCAATTCAGGAATTGTTGTTTTTTTTCCTCCTTTCCACGTGTGGTAAAATTGATAAAGCAGCTTTTTTCTTTGGGTCACTACAATTACAGCGATACCTCATTTATATATTTTTTTATGTTTTGGCGTTTTTTACACAATAAAATTTTTTATAGGAATATAATTATTTTTGCATCAGTTTTTTCCACAAGCTATAACTTTTTTATTTTTTCGCTGATGATGCTGTATAGCGGCTTGTTTTTTGCGGGACAAGATGAAGTTTTCAGCGGTACCATAATTATTTATATCCGACTTTTTGATCGCGTGTTATTGCACTTTTTCCAAGCGGTATGATGATACCGCTTGGAAAAAGTATAATTTACTACTTTTTTGTGTTTTTTTTTACGGCTTCCACTGAAGGGGTTAACTAGGGTTACGCTTTTATAGATGGGATTTTTACGGACGCGGCGATACCAAACATGTGTATTTTTTTTTTTGTTTGTTTTTTTTTGTCACAGCGGCTTTCCGTAGCTAGATGACCGGAGGTTGTCATGACAACCCCCGGGTCATCAAGGCAGAGATCAGGCCCTGCAAATACATTGCGGGGCGCCGATCTGAGGCAGAAGGAGCTCCCAACCCTCTGCCTCTCCCCCTGAGCGCTGCGATCGCACTCGATCGCCGCTCCCGGCTGTCAGTGCAGGAAGCTCGGCCACTGCAGCGCCGAGCTCCTGCACTGATCGGGCAGAAGAGGCTGAAATTTCAGCCTCTTCTTCCTGATCGCTGCTGTGTTTGGTCAGTCACATTGACTGACCAATCACAGCGCTGTAGGTGCGGGGACCGACTGCAAAGGTCATAGACAGCTGTCGGCACTGAACTACCACTGCGTGTTTACACGCAGTGGTAGTTCAAAGACATGACGTGCACAGTCCGTCAAGGTGCCAAAACTGACACCTTGCCATGACGGACTGTGCTCGTCATTGGACATTAAGGGGTTAAAAAAGCGCATGCGCACGCTATGCGCCAAAAAGTAGCATTGTTGTCTATGGGGGTGCTGGCGGGCGCGTGGCTGTGCGCTCGTCAGCCCTTGTGTGCGTACGCGATTTTAGAGTAAACAATGTCTAGACACTTGTCTAAAACACCCCCTACACAAGATTCATTGTTTGTGAGGAGTGTAGATAAAGGAAGGTGTCTTCAGTGCCAGACAGACCCCTACTCAGACTGCCTGGAGACACTGCAAGCTGATAAGAGACTGGTAGATCCATCCTGGACCCCTATAAAAGCCTGAAGATCCAGCCTGGACCCTACTACACTGCCTGGAGACACTGCTCCTGGACCCCTACTACAGCCTGCAGAAACAGCGTGGACACCTACTACATTGACTGGAGACACTGCTCCTGGACCCCTACTACAGCCAGAAAAAACAGCCAAGACAGATCCAAAGTGCAAGAATGTGAGTATTCTTGAACCAAATGACTGCCTGTCCTTTCCAATGTAAAAAGATGTACTCATGCTTTGTATTTTTTTATTGCAGCATGTCTTCTTCTGGATCCCAATATTCCCCATCCCGGCAAGAACTGGCCCAAGCAGAGCGTGATGTGAGTATCTTCCTGCCTTTGGGTAAGTATAGCTGCTGAATCTACAAATGGATAAAATTTGGGTTCCTTTTTCAGACATCGTCGGACACGGACATTGAGGAGTCGGAACAGCAGGAGCAGTCACAGCCGAGTCAAGTCCCGGTGGCGAGACGGAATGTAAGTATATAGCATTTGAATTTTTATTTTTTTTCCATCTTTTTTTATTTCTGAAATATATACAACATTTTAATGTTTTTTTTTGTTTTTTCTAGGTTCCACAACGGGATGAGGACCTATATGTGGACAACGAGGCCCTCATCTGCCAGGTCCATGAGCGTGTCCCGTTGTGGGACAGCCGTGATCCGCAGTACAAGGACAATGTGATGAGCTGGCGGCTATGGAACAAGGTGGCCGCAGCGTTGATGGATGGCTGGGACAGCGCCTCTCCAAACCTCAAAAATGCGTTTAGTAAGTATTTTCATTCGCTGTAATGCCGCAGTGACTCTTGTTCCAGATGGCACTGATGGGTTTGCTGGTAGATATATTCTACCGGCAAACCCAACAGTGTCATCTGGTTCAACAGTGACTGCCCTGTGTATGCTATTTCTATGTTGTGCATTCTATTGCTTTTTTTATGCTGCAGTGACTCTTGTTCCAGATGCCACTGATGGGTTTGCTGGTAGATATATTCTACCTGCAAACCCAACAGCGTCATCTGGTTCAACAGTGACTGCCCTGTGTATGCTATTGCTATGTTGTGCATTCTATTGGGTTTTTTATGCTGCAGTCACTCTTGTTCCAGATGCCACTGATGGGTTTGCTGGTAGATATATTCTACCGGCAAACCCAACAGTGTTATCTGGTTCAACAGTGACTGCACTGTGTATGCTATTGCTATGTTGTGCATTCTATTGCTTTTTTTATGCCGCAGTGACTCTTGCTCCAGATGCCACTGATGGGTTTGCTGGTAGATATATTCTACCGGCAAACCCAACAGTGTCATCTGGTTCAACAGTGACTGCCCTGTGTATGCTATTGCTATGCTGTGTATTTGTTTTTGTTTTTTTTATGCTGCATTGTCTGTTTGCCATTTTAACTCAGGTGTGTGTGATGACACAGATTTTGCCCTGACTGCATTTTAAATTTTTTTTTTTCCTGCAGTGAACAAAGTCCGCACACGATGGCGCTCGATGAAGGACCGCTTCAATACTGATGTTCGTGCAGAGGGACAGGTTCAGCAGCAAGGGCCAGAAGGAAATATCGCTACTATCGCGAGTTGGCGTTCCTGAGACCGGTCCTTGCCAGCAGAGCGTAAGTTTTACAAAAAATGTTTATTTTTCATAATCAGTGCTTTTCTATTCCACAGCTGATGCTTCTTGGAAAAGCATTATAGTAATGTTTTTATTTTCTTTCCACAGCACCTGGAACAGCACCATGCTGCCTGTCCTGAAGCGGTCCTTCCTCGGACGACCTTGGACCCGTCCCAGCTATTCGACAGCCTCGAAGCAACTTGCAGGTCAGCAACACGGGCAGCTGGTGACCAGGAAGCTGGTCCATCAGGTCTTCCCCTCTCCCAGGTCTCTGCCACTGGTTATGCGGGCACTTCCCTCCAGCGGCAGAGGGCCTTGGAGAGTAATGTCTTGCCCGAGTTCATGCACTTGAGCGAGGCCTTTCTTGGCAATATGAAGTCGATGTCAGGCACAGTGGCATGCGGTTTTTCATTAATGGAACGGGGTTTTACCCACATGGAACACCGCTTCAACTGTGTCGAACAGCGGCTTGATCGCCTGGAGGCCGACCTCAACAGACCAGCGCACCATTTTTTCAGTGAAATTGAACGGGGCATGGCTTAACACCTTAATCCTGAGCAACAACTGAGTGTGTTGCAGGCCTGCAACACTGCTTACTTGAAGGCTATGCAGCAGAATCGGTACGTGCAGCAGTCAGTGGTTGCATATCCAACTGTGCCACCACTGATTCGCCACACATCACTACCGACTTCTGCTGCATACCAATGCACGGCCACCAGTATTCTGAGTCACCACTACACAACCACAAGTCCGAGTACTGGTGGACACTCCACCGTCACCACCACCATGGCAAGCGCTGCTCCTGTCTGGAGCACCACCACCACAGACACTGGTCCGCAGTCTTGGACTCCCGCCACCGCAGTACCTGCTTGGGCCACCGCTCCCACTTCTCATTCCAGGAGTACCGCCACCACTCAGCAACAGTTTAGGAGCACAGATGCCACTTCTCCATCTAGGAGTACCGCCACCACTCAGCAACAGTTTAGGTGCACAGATTCCACTTCTCCGTCTAGGAGTACCGCCACCACTCAGCAACAGTTTAGGAGCACAGATGCCACTTCTCCCTCTAGGAGTACCGCCACCACTCAGCAACAGTTTAGGAGCACAGATGCCACTTCTCCTTGGAACACCGCCACCACTTGTCCTCCTCTGAGCACCGCCACCACTTCTCCTTCTCCCACCACCGTCACTGACACCACAGAGCATGAGACAGGTGACCGACATTCACTGTTTTATGTATCAAGGCCACGGTCCACCAGCTGAAGGCGGTCACACCGAAGTCGTTCCATGCAGGGGCCTCCTGCCCCCAAAAAGAAAAAAACCAAAACTTTTGTTTGTCCATCCCCCCTCTCTACTAATGTGTCTCAACCTGCCTCTACTTCCATGTCTGATCTTCCTTCACCCACTACTTTCGTCGCACCTTCCCCTCAAACCCCTTCCAGCCGTTCTTCATCTCTGCACACCCCCAGAGTATCCAAATCTCCACCTAAACGTAATTCTCAATAAAAAATTTGGGGTTCCTGTTGTACAAAGTATGTACTAATCTGCTTTTAGTAAATCTATCCAAATCTCCACCCAAACTTCAGTGGCAATTCCAATGCGTGGTTCCTGTTGTACAAAGTATGTACTAATCTGCTTTTAGTAAATCTATCCAAATCTCCACCCAAACTTCAGTGGCAATTCCAATGCGTGGTTCCTGTTGTACAAAGTATGTACTAATCTGCTTTAGTAAATGTATCCAAATCTCCACCCAAACTTCAGTGGCAATTCCAATGTGTGGTTCCTGCTGTACAAATATGTACTAATCTGCTTTTATTAAATGTATCCAAATCTCCACCCAAACTTCAGTGGCAATTCCAATGTGTGGTTCCTGTTGTACAAAGTATGTACTAATCTGCTTTTAGTAAATGTATCCAAATTCCACCCAAACTTCAGTGGCAATTCCAATGTATGGTTCCTGTTGTACTAAATAAATGTGCAAATCTGCTTTTAGTAAATCCGGTTTGATTAATGTGTCTTTTGCCGCCTACACACACTGCGCCGTACAAACACTGCGCCGTACACTTTTCGTTTTGGAATACACATGACTCCAGGAATGTCACATGTTTCTTGTGTCTTTCATGGAGATATGTGTAGTCCAAACCAAAAATATATGACTTGTATTTTCGCCACCAGTCTCTCTGTCTACTAATATTGCACATATTGAATAGAGGATGGTGTTGAGTGCAAGGCATGGCTATTTTACCTTGCCAGGTATCCTAAAAAAGTTAAATGAGTCTGGTGTGTTTATAACATCATTTGACTTTGTGATACAAGGCCAGGGATTCTAGATATACCTTGTAATTAACCACATTCTCTATTCAATGTGTCTTGAATAAACTGAGGAGATGATGGTGAAAATACACGTTAGGCGGGCGTCACACTGGCGAGTTTGATGCGAGTTAGTCGCACGACTTTCTCTCATCAACACCCGGCACGGCCGCCCGCTCTCGAACCCGAGTGTGCAGCTGCATGTATTTCTATGCCGCCGCGCACTCGGGTCCGAGAGCGGGCGTCCGTGCCGGGTGTTGATGCGAGAAAGTCGTGCGACTAACTCGCATCAAACTCGCCAGTGTGACGCCCGCCTTATGTACAATCCCCTGGCCTTGTATCATTACTATCTCACCTGGGCAGGTGAATACACATGAGTTTTCACCTGCAGCGTCGCTTCAGTCTGCATTTATTTCAAGCATACTGTAGCGATACTGCAGTTTATAACTCATGTTTATTCACCTGGCCAGGCGTGATAAATTCTGAAGTGAGGATGTGTTATTTGGGGCATCACCACTTCAGCATGACACCAGGCCTGTTTATTGTAGAAGATGTATAATCTTTATCATCTCTCCAGTGTGCGTTCAAAATCAAGTCACAGTGATGATACTACAAATAATATTTATAGTCACATGGTCAGGTATATCAGATGTAATAAAGAGTGACGGATGATAGTGCATCCCCAATTCACTATTTGTAACATCAGGCCAGGTGACACAAATATTAGTTGTTTTATCTCCACCGTCGCTGCAAATGGAACCAAAACTGGAGAGATGATAAAGGTCATACAACTTGTGTGTGTGTATGTATAGTCACCGGTCAGGATTACTAGTAAATTCATGATGCACAAAAAACACTGCATCATGAATTCACTGGTAAACCTGGCCAGTTGATTATTGTATTAGAGTGTAAAAAAAACACAGACTGCACTTGGTACAGGTATAAACACAGGTATTTTATTAACATAGAGACAAGAAGGTATTTGATTAACATACAGACAGGAACACTTTTTTTTTTACACCATTTGTTCTTGCCATTCCACCCGTCCTACATCTGACATGAAGTAGGCTGCAAATTGGTCCCTCATTTGGCCAACTTCAACAGAAGACCTGAGAGGGTGCTGATTAAAAATCAGGCAATGGGTTAGGAGCTGCATCATCAAGTTCAAAGTTTGGGTGCTCTTTAGACATAACAAAATTATGTAGCACCACACATGCCTTCACTTCATCCACTGTTTCCAGTTTCAGATGAATGGCTGTGCCCAGAATGCGCCATCTGGAAACAAGTATACTGAAGGCACACTCTACAGTTCTTCTTGCCCTGGTCAGCCTGTAATTGAATATTTTTTTGGTGTGGTCCAAGTCCCGGCTGGAGTAGGGTTTTAGCAGGTGTTGGCTCATCTGGAAAGCCTCATCCCCAACCATGACAAATGGCAGTGGTGGACCTTCGGTGTGGGGAAGAGGCCGTGGCATGGGGAAATTGAACTGGTTTCCATACAACCTCCGGCCCATGTCCGAGTTCTTAAAGGCCTGTGAGTCATTTCCACGGCCAAATGCCCCAATGTCCACTGCAACAAACATACAGTCTGCATCAGCAATGGCAATGAGAACTGTAGAGAAGTACTTTTAGTAATTGTAGTACTCCGAGCCTGTTCTTTTTGGTTTGATGATGCGGATGTGTTTCCCATCAACTGCTCCCAAACAGTTGCGGAAATTTTGGTTGTCCAGAATTTTTCAGCTATTTCTAGCCACTTTCCTGTGGTGGGCAGGGCCATAAACTCTGGACAGAGAACATTCCACAATGCCCGGCAGGTGTCCACAACAATTCCTGACAAGGTGGAGATACCAATCCTGTACTGGAAGTGAAGTGAAGAGAGGCTCTCTCCAGTAGCAAGGAATCTGAGAAAGAAAAACAATATATATTATTGTATATGTTTTTTTTAAACATTTAACTAAAGAGAAAAAAAAATACATGGCATACAAATAATTCTGCATGTCTTTGTTTACTAGATGGCAGAACAATAATTCTGGCAGCTTTGGAATAGTACATGGCAGAACAAATAAAATGATGCAGGCATTGGTTTAGCAATATTACGTACCGTAATGTCACCAGGAGTCTTTCCTCCGGAGGAATCGCACGACGGAGCTGTGTGTCCTGTCTCCGGATGAATTGTTGGACACGAGCAAGTAAATCCATGAAGCTTTGTTGTGACATCCGGGTATAGTCGGTAAATTTCTCGGGGTTTGCCTGCAGCTCGCTACAGAGGGTGTGGTACGCTCCACGGCTCTCCCGGAGTTCAACAATGGGATGTACCCACAAACGCCGCCGCTGACGTCTTCGCTGTCTCTCTCTCTCTCCCTTTCTTCATGGAAGCCACTGCATAAGCCTGAGCCATCGCAATGTCCAGATCCAAGTTGAAGTCGAAAATCTTCCAGCACAGATCCATGTCACAAAAGCAAATACAAGCAAATGTGAAGAATGGCTGTGAACAGGCTCTATATAAAGATTTCACATAAGACACGCCCACTGGTGTCCCATTGGTGGAGTCAGTTGCAAGAATTTTTCAAGGATTTTCCTCCTGTGAAATGCGCTGAAAAAAACGCAAAAACGCTTGAAATCGCATACAATCGCATGCAATCGCTGCGTTTTTTTCAGCAATGCGCACACTTATGCGACTAAATATCGCAGCGATTACAAGCGTTTGCACACTTTTTTTTCATGCGTTTTATGTGCGCTCGAAACGCAGCGCTAAAAAACGCAAGTGTGAAAGTAGCCTTATACATAATTTAATCTTGATTTTAGAAAATTTAAGCAAATAACGCACTTTTATTAAATTTTATTGCAAATTTTTTTGCTTGTCACAGCTTGTGAAAGAAGAGACTCCAAGTAGATTCCTTGACTTGATTACAACTGTTTTTATTTTTTTATATTTATCTTAAAATGCTGTAGCACATTTACTTAGGGTTTTGAACTTATTTGCTAGCATACTTTGCACGAAGATTCTGGCACAAAGCTATATGGACAGATTTAGGCTGTCTTTGAACTTTCACTGTGTATAGATCATTATTTCCTGACTGGCTGCAGGTCTCCTAACTTGAATTAATCTCCTAGGCATATACAGTTGTGCTCAAAAGTTTAAATATCCCAGCTGAATTTTTGCTCTCTTGGCCTTTTTCAGAAAAAATGATGAATGATAACACCAAAACGTCTTCTCCACTCATGGTTAGTGGTTGGGTAAAGCCATTTAGTGTCAAACTACTGTGTTTCCTCTTTTTAAATCATAATGACAGCCCAAAACATCCAAATGACCCCAATCGAAAGTTTACATACTCCATTTCTTAATACCTTGTATTGCTCCCTCTAACATCAATGACAGCTTGAAGTCTTTTGTGGTAGTTGTGGATGAGGTTCATTATTTTCTCAGATGGTAAAGCTGCTCTTCTTGGCAATAAGCCTCCAGGTCCCGTAAATCTGTAAATTCCTGGGCTGTCTAGCATGAACTGCGCGCTTGAGATCTCCTGAGATGGGCTCAATGATATTGAGGTCAGGAGACTGGGATGGCCACTCCAGAACCTTCAATTTGTTCTGCTGTAGCCAAAGACAAGTCGACTTGGCCTTG
This sequence comes from Oophaga sylvatica, assembly GCA_033576555.1. NCBI lineage: Eukaryota > Metazoa > Chordata > Amphibia > Anura > Dendrobatidae > Oophaga > Oophaga sylvatica. The sequence goes on along the minus strand of JARQOD010002632.1, from coordinate 47,639 downwards.
TGTTTTGGATCGTTGTCATGTTGGCATGTTCAAGTACGTCCCATGCGCAGCAGTATTTGCTGATAACGTGCTGCATTCATCTTTCCTTCAACTTTGACCAAGTTTCCTGCTCCTTTGTAAATCACACATCCTCAAAACATCAGTGATCCACCTCGGTGCTTTACAGTAGGAATGGTGTTCCTATCATCATAGACCTTGTTGGCCTCTCTTCATATGTAACGTTTATGGTTGTGGACAAAAAGTTAAATTTTGGTCTCATCACTCCAAATTACTTTGTTCCAGAAGTTTTGAGGCTAGTCTCTGTGCTGTTTTGCATATTTTAGGTGAGATACTTTCTGCATTTGTGCAGTAATGGCTTTCTTCTGGCGACACAACCATGCAGCCCATTTTTTCTTCAAGTGCCTCCTTATTGTGCATCTTGAAACAGCCACACTGCTAGTTTTTAGAGAGTCCAGTATTTCAGCTGATGTTATTTTTGGGATTTTCTTTGCATTCTGAACAATTTTACTGGAAGTTGTGGCAACATTTTTGTTGGTCTACCTGACTGTGGTTTTGTTTTCACAGAGCCCTTGATTTTCCATTTGTTAATCACAGTTGAACGCTGTTGAATGACATTATCAATTCCTTGGATATCTTTTTGTATCCCTTTCCTGTTTTATACATTTCAACTACCTTTTCCCGTAGATCTGTTGACAATTCTTTTGCTTTCCCCATGTCTCTTAATCCAGAAATGTCAGTGGCTGGATGAAAGATGCAAGAGTCTGTCTGTATCCCAGAAACTCACGCAGCTTTTATGCACACATTGATTTACAAGTAAACAGGTCACAGGTGAGGATGCTACCCTTAGTAGCCAGTCAAACCCATTTGTGTCAACTTCTGTTCATGTTATCAAGCCAAAATCACCAGGATATGTGAACTTTTGCTCAGGGTCATTTGGATGTTTTGGGTTGTCATTATGATTTAAAAAGAGAAAACACAGTAGTTTGACAATAAATGGCTTCACCCAACCACTAACCATAAGTGGAGAAAAAGTTTTGGTGTTATCATTCATATTCTCTGAAAAAAGGCCAAGAAAGCAAAAATTCTACCGGGGTATGTAAACGTTTCAGCACAACTGTATGAGCTGTTGTTAGTTGGGGTTAGCAGACCCTCAGTCGTTTTGAAAATTGCAGTCCTTACGCTTAAGGTGGATTGTAGGTGTGTTAAGCTGGCATTAATACACTATATGGATAAATATATAAGGACACAGCTCTTACTCTTTGAATTTAGTTTTTTGTTCAGTTCCATTGCCACCAGTATAAAATCAAATACGTAGCCATGCATTTACAAATATTTGTGAAAGATTGAGTGGTTTTAACCCCTTTCCAACATTGGGCATACATTTACACCGATTTCATATTCCCTCCTTTGATGTGGGCTTCGGCGGTGAGCCCACATCTGTCCCGGGACTTGTCAGCTGTTTTAAACAGCTGGCATGTGCCTACAATAGCCGCAGGTGGAATCGCGATCCACCCGCGGTTATTAAATAGTTAAATGCGGCTGTCAAATGCTGACAGCGGCACTTAACAAGCGCTTCTGGCAATCGCGCCGGAATTACTCTCACCGGTGACCCACGTCACGTGATCGCAGGTCACCAGTTCACTGGCATGACAGCCAGAGGTCTCCTGGAGACATGTATGGTTGTCAGTGCTGGCTTGCTGTGAACACCACCCAGTGGTCGGCTCTCACAGCAAGTGAGTAATTCTGCTACATAGAGGCGATCTGATCATCGCCTCTATGTGGCGGAGCCGATCTGGTAGTATCAGCTTCTAGTCTTCCATGGAGACTATTAAAGCATGCCAAAAGTGAAAAAAAAGTTTTTAAAAATATTTAAAAAATAAAAAAATAAAAATTTTAAATCACCCTCCTTTCGCCCTATTCAAAATACAACAATAAAATTAAAATTAAACATACACATATTTTGTATCGCCGCTTTCAAAATCGCCCAATCTATCAAGAAAAAAAGGATTAATCTGATTGCTAAACGGCGTAGCGAGAAAAAAATTCAAAACGCCAAGCTACGTTTTTATGGTTGCCGTGACATTGCATTAAAATGCAATAACGGGCATCAAAAGATCCTTTCTGCACCAGAATGGTATCACTAAAAACGTCAGCTCAGCATTGGCACACAAAAATGCGCCCTTACCTGACCCGAGGTCATGAAAAATGGAGACGCTACGAGTCTCGGAAAATGGCACTTTTTTTTTTTAACAAAGTTTGAAATTTTTTTCACCACTTAGATAAAAAAGAACCTAGATATGTTTGTTGTCTATGAACTCGTAATGACCTGGAGAATCATAATGGCAGGTCAGTTTTAGCACTTGGATTTTTTTCCCATATTCTAGGATATGACATGGTAAAACCAATGGTGTCATTCAAAAGTTACAACTCTTCCCACAAAAAAACAAGCCCTCACACGGTCATATTGATGAAAAAATAAAAGACTTATGGCTCTGGGAAGAAGGGGAGCAAAAAACGACAACAAAAAAATGAAAAAAGCTCCTTGGGTTAAGGAGCTAATTGAATTTTAACTTGAATTTGTAGTAACATGCCACCATTGAACAAGTGTGTTTGTGTAATTTCTTCCTTCTAAGTATTTCACATAAAACTGTAAATGGTATTTTTGAAAAATAGAAGCAGACTAGTGATGAGCGAACGCGCTCGCCACTACTCGTTACTCGCCTGAGTATCAAGGTACTTGTCATACTTGGCGAGCAGCGAGCATTTCTGGGATTATTCGGCGGGAACAGGGGTGTCCACCCAGCATTTTTGGCGGACTTTAGAGATCCAGTCACGCTGTAGGGAATGTGTTATGAATGTGCTAGAGATGGTTTCTGAGCAGAGGCTCCCTCTGGTGGTTCCAGACAGTACTGAACCTTTCAGCGAGGAATGGCAATCTGGGTTCACTGACTGGTCTGATATAAGGGAGGTTCCCTCCCATGATGGTTGCCGGTGATCAATTGTTCTTGTCTCAATTGTGGTTCCTGGTTCATTTGGAAGTTTGATGGAGTCTTGCCTGCATCTCCTGCTTTCAGATAAGATATTTTTTGCTTTTCTTTTTGTGCTTGCTTTTTGCATTGTTTTCTGCACTTTTGTGGAGGTCAACCAGGTCCCCTCCTGGGGTCTGAGCTCCTCACAGTTTATCTGCAGCCACTGTTATTTGCTCATTTGCTTTTTCCTGTTTTTTCAGCGACTGCAGCTTCGTTTTGTTCACACTGAGATCTGATTTAGCGGGTGGCGAGATCGTGTGATCTCAGTATTTTTGTAATCAGAATTGTTGGATTTTTGTAGGGTTTTCTGGGTTGCAGAAAGTAATCTCTCCTTTCCTATCCTATTTAGTCAGCTTGTGGCCCCAGCTCAATCTATTTTCTGCCTATGTTTGTGTTTTCATCTTGTCTAACCGCCATTATATGTTTGGGGGCTTCCTATTTTCTTTGGGGATCTGCTCCGGGGCAGATAGCTTTCATCTTTCTGCCTTTAGGTGTAGTTATCTCTCAGGCTGTGACGAGGCGTCTAGGATCAACGTAGGAACGCTCCACGGCTACCTCTAGTTGTGTCGTTAGTTTAGGAATCTGCAACCCATCAGTTACCAACATCTCAGGTGTTCTGCTGCCCTGCTGTTGTTCCTGTCCTCCTCAGCTACCGAAACACATCAGGAATGTCTGCCAGGCCATAAAACGCCACAGCCATTTTTGTTGTGGTCGTGCAGTGATTGGCACAGCATCATCACGAGTATAAGAGACCGGATGCTGCCCTGCTCGACACATTCAGCTCCGGATTCAGAGAGTGTAGGGAGGGCGGTTGCTGAGATAGGGTCAGATTTGGCAATTTCTTAGCCAGTGTGGGTCTACCTTCCTAAACTACTCAAATCCTGATGACCCAACAGTCCTTCTAAGGACTAATTCCGGAGTATATAGGTTCCAGTGTTAGGCCGGGATCACACATGCGAGAAACACGGCCGAGTCTCGCCTGTGAATTCCCAGCACTGGCACCGGCACTCGGGAGTGGAGCGAGCGGCTGCATAGAAATACATGCAGCCACACACTCCACTCCCGAGTGCCGGTGCCAGTGCTGGAAATTCACATGCGAGACTCGGCCGTGTTTCTCGCATGTGTGATCCCGGCCTTAGGCAGGCAGGGAAGTGAACATCGCTCTATACACATCAGTGCAAGGCCTGCAGGCACTATATGTGTGTGTATATAGATCATTACATCAAGAGGGTCCATTCCCTTCCTGACTTCTATTGCTGCTGTAGCTACCTGTAGGATATATTGGCCGTATATAGGTAGCTCCGGGTATAATTGGAATATAGGCCTCATATATTTCGGTGTGGTATCTCTGTGCCAGCTCATATCTGTGCGGAGTCATGGGTGTGACTTCACGTTAAAACACCAGTACTTTTTTAAAAAAAAGGCACAAATTACTGTTAGTACAGTCATGGACAAAAGTTTTGAGAATGACACAAATATTCATTTTTACAAAGTCTACTGCTTCACTTTTTCTAATGGCAATTTGCATATACTCCAGAATGTTATAAAGAGTGATCAGCAATTACTTGCAAAGTCAATATTTGGCTAGAAAATGAACTTTATCCCCCAAAACTGTCACGCTGTTACTGTATACAGGAGGTCTGGGGTCTATGCTGACCCTAAGCTGGGGCACTGACTAATCCCTCTACCTGGAGGTACTGTTGATGGTACAGAGGTCCAGGCCGCCAGTGTAACCCTATCTCCTGTGAATCCCTGACCCTCTGTAATCTAGTCCTGAGAAGGACCCTGATCACCACCACAGGGAACGGGAAGGTAGATGCCTACACACAGTATAAGACGAACGAGACAGTACAAGGGGGTAAAATAAAAGACCACCTTGCATACAAAACTCACTATACAACTACAGAGGGAACACCAATGGGTAAGGAGATAAATAATAAAGCGAGGAGGGGAGAAAACCACACCAGGTACTCTTCACTTCAGACTTCACAATACCACAATCCGCTCTGCTGGTCTGCATGAATGCTTTCACCGACACTTCCCTAGCAGACTGGCAGGTATTTGAAGGAATCTCATTAGTGCAGCATTAACTGCAGCTGGGCGAGGCTGGGCCTCATCTAGCACAGAGAGAGGGTGTAATACTATTGTAGGAACTCGAGGATTCTGATAGCGTGGGGCAATGAACAATCAGAGACGGGTTTCTTTGAATGCAAATAATTATTTGTGAAACAGCAAAACACCCAAAAACAATATTCAAACAACCCGTAGTGACATGCAATGAGTCCATATATATATACACAAGTCCAGTTATATGAATCCGGATATATAAGTCCTTGAACCTCTATAGCGAGGGTGGTAAAGTTCTTACGACGGAGTCCTCACACAAATGTGACCACAAGGTAAGTCTGATGCACAGGTAACGTGGCTGGATTTACACACTGCTGGTGTGTGAAGAGTCAGATCCAGGTATGCAGAAAACACAGGGAGGTCCAGGAACAAGTTAATCTCAGTTGTGGCTTAATTCAGTGAAGTCCAACAACAAGTTCATATGTCAGTAAGGTTCCAGTAACAGTTCCAACAGCTCTCACCAGAGGTAATGCACGAAGGGTTAAACAGCAACAGTTCAGAAACACAGTTCTTATCAGATGGAGTGAACCAAGGGTTAAATTCCCAAGTCAACAGTTTAGTGATAACACAGTATGTGCAACTTACATATGCAGAGAATGTCCAGAGCCATGGGTAGAAACTGCTGTGGCTGAGAAACACCTGAAGATAAGGTTATGCACCTTCCTGGTAAATACACAAAAGATCTGTGAGGAACAAAGCAGCTGGGTTGCAGGGAAACGGAAGCAGAATATTCCAGCAGTGAAGCCAGCACCTGAGCCGGGTTTTAAACAAACGAACAGGAAGTAGGGCACAGAAAACAGCAAACTCCATTTTAACAAAGGGCAAAATCATTGACAAAGTTACCTAGAAAACCCGGAATACTGACATTACTCCCCCCCTAAAGACGGCCTCCGGACGGTCCTGGACCAGGCCTGTCCGGGTATCTCCGATGAAACTGAGCAATCTTCAGAGGCGCATTGATGTTACTTACTGGTTCCCAAGAATCATTTTCAGGAGAGTAACCTTGCCATCTAACTAGATACTGAAGCCGGTTTCTATGAAGTCTCGAATTAACAATATCCTGTACCACGAATTGTTCTTCGCCATCAACCAACACTGGTGGAGGGGGAGGTACGATACGTCCCTGAAACGTGTTAGGAGAGACTGGTTTTAATAAGGAAACATGAAATACTGGGTGTACCTTTAAAGTCCGTGGTAGCTTCAACCGACAGGCAACAGAGCTCACAATCCCAGTGATCTTGAATGGACCGATGAATTTCTGTCCCAGTTTCTGCGAAGGAACACCCAATTTTAGATTCTTGGTGGACAACCAAACTGAGTCTCCTACCTTATACATAGGTGCTGGTTTCCGGAATCTATCGGCCGACTTTTTGTAACGCTCCTGTGCTGTGGTCAGGGAGTCCTTCAAAACTTCAAGATTACGTTGCAACGCCGTCACTCTGTCTTCAACCGCTGGTACCGAAATCGTAACCGGAGACCTAGGCAAAATACTTGGATGATAACCCAGGTTGGCAAAAAAAGGCGTTACCTTCGTGGAACTGCTTTGGGAGTTGTTGTACGAAAATTCCGCTAGAGGAAGTAGCTTCAGCCAATCGTCCTGCAAATGACTGACGTAACAGCGTAGATATTGCTCCAAGGTTTGATTTGTCCGTTCGGTCTGCCCGTTGGTCTGAGGATGGTATGCAGAAGACAAGCAAACATTAATGTGGAGCGCAGAACAAAATCCTTTCCAAAATCTAGAGGTAAATTGTATTCCCCGGTCAGAAATGATGTCATCTGGTACCCCATGCAGCCGGAAAATGTTCTGGATAACTAGATCTACTGTCTCTGTAGCTGAGGGAAGACCAGCACACGGAATGAAATGAGCAGCTTTCGTTAAACGATCTACTACCACCAAAATAGTATTTTTACCACCAGAGGTGGGTAACTCCACAATAAAGTCCATCGAAATAGACCCCCAAGGGCGAGACGGTACAGGTAGCGGTTTAAGAAGACCAGTAGGTGAAACGCGAGGAACCTTGTACCGGGCACAAACTTCACAAGAGCGGACATAGTCATTCACATCCTTCAAGCAGGTAGGCCACCAAAAAAAAACGAGTTAACAATTCCTGCGTCTTCTGTACCCCCCTATGACCAGCCAATTTAGAGTCGTGGACCAATTTGAGAACTCGAAGTCTTACAGCCTCTGGGACATAAATACATCGATCTCTAAGCCACACACCATTCCGAAGGACAAGATTCACATTGTCAGGTGGAGCTGCAAGAAATACGTCACCGTCATAGGCCAGCTTGATCTCCTGCCACAAGTCCCGGTTCCGGAGCACTCCAACGAAATTGGCCTCCGACAAGATGGTCTTCGACGGGGTCCCAGGCACGGAATCCACGGTATGGATTCGGGATAATGCGTCAGCTTTCCCATTACGTGAACCTGGGCGGTACGAAATAATAAAATTAAACTGGTTCAAGAACAAACTCCACCTAGCTTGTCGAGGAGAAAGACACCTGGCAGACTTAAGGAATTCCAAATTGCGATGATCCGTGAGTACTACTACCTGCTGAGTTGCCCCCTGCAAATGGTGTCTCCATTCCTTAAAGGCAGAAATAATTGCCAAAAGTTCCTTATCTGCCACATCATAGTTTAGTTCTGCAGAAGATAACCTACGAGAGAAGAAGGCACACGGGTGCAGCAAACCTTTGTCTCCGGTACGTTGTGAGAGGATAGCTCCCAATGCACAGTCAGACGCGTCCACCTCCACGATAAAAGGCTGTGCAGGATCCGGATGCATCAATATTGGAGCCGTGGTAAAACAACCCTTCAGGCGATCAAAGGCTTCCTGAGCTTGCGAAGACCATTCAAACTTCTTCCCCTTCTTGGTGAGGAGAGTGATGGGACGGACAATTTCTGAAAAATTTCGGATAAACCGTCTATAAAAGTTAGCAAAGCCAATGAATCGTTGTACCTCCTTAATGTTTCCTGGTACCGGCCAGTCCAAGATTGCCTGGATCTTGCTGGACTCCATATTCAATCCCTGAGGCGAGATAACATAGCCCAAAAATTGAATTTCAGAACAATGGAACTCACACTTTTCGAGTTTGATGTACAAATGATTATCTCTCAAACGTCTAAGTACGGTCTTGACATGTTCCTGATGTTCCTGTAAGGAGTCAGAAAAGATTAAGATGTCATCAAGGTAAATTACCACATATTGGTCCAATAAATCCCTGAAAATGTCGTTGGCTAAATGTTGAAAAGCAGCAGGAGCGTTACAGAGTCCGAATGGCATCACCAAATATTCAAAATGTCCATACCGGCATCTAAAAGCTGTCTTCCATTCGTCTCCGGGCCGTATACGGAGTAAATTATATGCCCCACGAAGATCTAATTTGGTAAATACTTTGGCCTGGCGAACTCTTTCCAACAATTCTGGAATTAGGGGCAACGGGTACCTGTTACGAATGGTTACCTTATTTAACTCCCGGTAGTCAATGCAGGGTCTTAGAGTACCATCCTTCTTCTTTACAAAGAATATTGGAGCTCCCGCTGGTGAAGAAGATGGTCGGATAAACCCCTTGGCTAAATTCTCATCTATATACTCTCGTAAAGATTTTAATTCCGGAGCCGCCAACGGGTAAACATGGCCGAAAGGAATCGCTGCTCCAGGAAGCAATTCTATGGGGCAGTCATACGGTCTATGTGGGGGAAGTTGATCTGCCTTCCTTTTATCACAAATGTCTGAGAATTCCTGATAAATCAGAGGGAGAGTAGGTACCTGTATCACCTCTTCCAAGTTCTGGGTAACTGGAGCCGCCACAGTTGGACTGATGGTAGAACTGCACTTGGGGAGAAAGGTTATCTCCTTGGTTTCCCAATTGATGATTGGATTTTGTGACCGTAACCAGGGAATTCCTAAAATTACAGGAAAATGAGGAGAAGATATTAACATGAATGAAAGTGTTTCTTGATGGTCTGGTTCCATCTTACACTCCAGAGGCACTGTCTCCCGATCTACTGGTCCAGAAACTAATGGGGAACCATCCACCGTTTCCATAGTGATTGGTGAAGCTCTTAGTTGTGTCTTTATACCATGTTCCTCTGCAAAAGAAGAATCCATGAAATTCCCACCTGCTCCAGAGTCTATCATGGCAGAACTTGATATCCACTGTTCCTCCCACTGAATCTGTATAGGAAGAGAACAATGTGAATATTTCTCCCCTTGATCTTTAGGGGAAGTCGGCATCAGTATTGGGGAAAAACCGCATCTAGATGTAGACTGGTTTCCGAAACTTCAGACTCAGCGTCTGTGTTATCATAATCCCCTACTACCGCCAACACCTTGTTGGGTCGCCTAGGACATTTAGGACAATTGATGAGGAAATGGTCCGATTGACCACAATAGAAACATAAGCGCTCACGGAGACGGTGTTCGCGGCGTTCATTATTCTCACGTCTCTGCAGTGAGTCCAACTGCATAGGCACCTCCTCAGCCTCTCGCGGGTTTTTGCCTGTGGTTTCCCTGGACGGAAGAGAGTAATTAGTAATGCGATTTACAGCGGCCCATTTTTCTTGTCTGCGTTCAGTTAAACGGATATCAATACGTACACAGTGCTGTATAAACAATTCAAACTCCTGTGGAGACTCTGAACGAGCTAGCTCATCCTTGATTGCATTTGACAAACCTTTTCTAAAGATTGGTAATAAAGCATTGTTTTCCCACTGGGTGTCCACCACTAACCTTTTAAATTCAGTAACATATTCTATGACTGACCGTTTCCCTGGCGTAAGGAAAGCAAAGCAGATTCAGCGGTAGCACGGCGGTTGGGATCGTCGAACATTTGCGCCATGGCTGCCAGAAAATTGTCCAAATTATTTAGACGGGTATCATGACTTTCAACCATAGGATTTGCCCAAGCCAGTGCACGTGATGTCAACAACATAATAATACATAGAACCTTAGATCTATCAGACCGGTAGTAGGAGGCATGTACATCAAAAAATAATATACATTGATTAACAAACCCACGGAATTGACTTCGGTCACCATTAAAACGGAATGGAGGCAATTTGGGCATACTGGTGGATGAGGTAGGCTCAGTAGGTAAGGCCTCCAGGACTCCTAACCTAGAACGTAGATCTTGGAGAGCCTGACCAAACCCCTGTGCATTGTGGTTAACCCGAGACTCCAAGTCTCTAATCTGATTGTGTGCAGCCGCCACCTCCTGCTGCAAGGAGTTAACTATGGTGAACAATTTGTCTGCCCGTGTCTCCGTCATTGCCCCAGCAGAATCCTCTTTTTTAGGCTGGAATATCCTGTAATACTATTGTAGGAACTCGAGGATTCTGATAGCGTGGGGCAATGAACAATCAGAGACGGGTTTCTTTGAATGCAAATAATGTATTTGTGAAACAGCAAAACACCCAAAAACAATATTCAAACAACCCGTAGTGACATGCAATGAGTCCATATATATATATACACAAGTCCAGTTATATGAATCCGGATATATAAGTCCTTGAACCTCTATAGCGAGGGTGGTAAAGTTCTTACGACGGAGTCCTCACACAAATGTGACCACAAGGTAAGTCTGATGCACAGGTAACGTGGCTGGATTTACACACTGCTGGTGTGTGAAGAGTCAGATCCAGGTATGCAGAAAACACAGGGAGGTCCAGGAACAAGTTAATCTCAGTTGTGGCTTAATTCAGTGAAGTCCAACAACAAGTTCATATGTCAGTAAGGTTCCAGTAACAGTTCCAACAGCTCTCACCAGAGGTAATGCACGAAGGGTTAAACAGCAACAGTTCAGAAACACAGTTCTTATCAGATGGAGTGAACCAAGGGTTAAATTCCCAAGTCAACAGTTTAGTGATAACACAGTATGTGCAACTTACATATGCAGAGAATGTCCAGAGCCATGGGTAGAAACTGCTGTGGCTGAGAAACACCTGAAGATAAGGTTATGCACCTTCCTGGTAAATACACAAAAGATCTGTGAGGAACAAAGCAGCTGGGTTGCAGGGAAACGGAAGCAGAATATTCCAGCAGTGAAGCCAGCACCTGAGCCGGGTTTTAAACAAACGAACAGGAAGTAGGGCACAGAAAACAGCAAACTCCATTTTAACAAAGGGCAAAATCATTGACAAAGTTACCTAGAAAACCCGGAATACTGACAGAGGGAGAATTAACTCCCTCACTGCCGACAAACACCAAGCACCAAAGAACTCAGCTGTGAGAAGTCAGGTTGTGTAATCGCGACGATCTTCGTGGCGACACACCCGTGACAGTACCCCCCCTTCTACGAGGGGCCTCCGGACCTTCAGGGCCAGGTTTATCTGGGTGGGTTGTGTGGAAGGCCTGAATTAATCGGTCTGCGTTAATATCCGACGCAGGAACCCACGTCCTCTCCTCAGGACCATACCCCTTCCAATGAACCAGGTACTGAAGGGACCGGCGATTCAGACGTGAATCGATGATTTTCGACACCTGAAACTCCAAGTTACCATTGACCACCACAGGAGGAGGAGGTAAAGGTGATGGTATCACCGGCGCCACATACCTCTTAAGCAACGATCTGTGAAACACATTGTGAATTTTAAACGTAGGGGGAGGTCAAGACGGAATGCAACCGGATTAATTATAGAACTGATCCTGTATGGCCCGATGAACCTGGGACCCAGTTTCCAGGAGGGAACCTTAAGTTTTATATTCTTGGTAGACAACCATACCCGATCATTCACACTTAGGTCCGGACCAGACACTCTTCTCCTATCAGCCATACGTTTGTATCGATTCCCCATAGTACTCAGATTATTCAGCACTCCTCTCCACACTGAAGCGAGTGACGACGAAAATCGTTCCTCCTCAGGAACCCCAGAAGAGCCCCCCCTATTGAAAGTACAAAACTGGGGGTGAAAACCATATGCCCCAAAAAACGGGACTTACCAGTGGACTCGCTCCGCCTATTGTTAAGAGCGAATTCCGCCAGAGGCAAGAAAGAAGCCCAGTCCTCCTGGTTCTCTGACACAAAACACCGGAGATATGTCTCCAAGCTCTGGTCCAGACGCACTGTCTGACCATTGGTCTGCGGATGAAAAGCCGATGAAAATGACAACTGCATCCCCCGCCGTGTACAAAATGCCTTCCAAAATTTGGACACAAACTGAGACCCCCGATCCGACACCACATCGGAGGGTACCCCGTGAAGCCTCACAATCTCCCCAATGAACACCTGCGCAAGAGTTTTAGCATTAGGAAGAGCAGGAAGAGCGATAAAATGTGCCATCTTGCTGAACCTGTCCACAACAACGAGTATGACTGTTTTACCTGAAGACGGCGGGAGGTCCGTAATAAAGTCCATAGACAGATGAGTCCACGGACGCTCCGGGATTCTTCAAAGGCAAGAGGGCCCCAGACGGACGGGTATGTGGGGTCTTAGAGCGCGCACAAACCCCACAGTACGCGACAAAAGTTACCACCTCCCTATGTAAGTTAGGCCACCAAAACCAGCGCGAGAGGAGATCCACAGTTGCTTTACTCCCTGGGTGTCCTGCCAAAGCTGAATTATGGTGTGCCTCGATTACCTTTTGTCTCAACTGATCTGGAACAAACAGTCTCCTGGAGGTCCAACAGGGGCTTCCCCCTGAGCCTCCAATACCTCCTCCTCAAGCTCAGAGCATACTGCCGACACCACCCACCCCCTCCTGAAGGATAGGAACCGGGTCATCCGTATTCCCGGCCCCAGGGGAACTACGAGATAAGGCATTCGCCTTTACATTTTTTGACCCAGGACGATATGTGACGACAAAATTAAACCTGGTAAAAAACAACGACCACCTAGCTTGTCTGGGATTCAGACGTTTTGCGGACTCTAAATATAGCAGGTTCTTGTGATCGATAATGACGGTGACTGGGTGTACTGCCCCCTCCAAAAAATGACGCCACTCCTCAAAAGCTGACTTAATGGCCAAGAGTTCCCTATTGCCGACATCATAATTCCTCTCAGCGGACGACAATTTTTTAGAGAAAAAGGCGCACGGATGCCATTTACCAGGGGACGGACCTTGAGATAATACCGCTCCCACCCCTACCTCAGAAGCGTCTACCTCCACAATGAACGGCTGTGACGCATCAGGTTGAATGAGTATGGGTGCCGAAGCAAAACATTTTTTCAAGGAGGAAAACGCTTGACAAGCCTTGTCAGACCACCTTGAAAAATCCGTCCCTTTTTTAGTCATGTCTGTGAGAGGTTTAACTATGGACGAGAAATTACGAATAAACTTCCGGTAGTAGTTAGCAAACCCCAGGAAACTTAATGCCTTAAGATCCTCTGGCAGATCCCACTGAAGAACTGCCCGCACTTTCCCAGGGTCCATACGAAAACCGGATGCTGACACCAGGAATCCTAAAAACTGAAGTTCCTGTACGGCGAACACACACTTCTCCCATTTGGCGTACAGTTTATTATCCCGCAAGATCTGCAACACCTGCCTAACATGCTCCTGATGAGACACAAGATCCGGCGAGTAAATTAAGATGTCATCCAGATATATGACAAAAAACTGTCCCACTAGGTGGCGAAAGATGTCATTAACAAAATGTTGAAACACCGCCGGGGCATTAGTCAGACCAAATGGCATGACAAGGTTCTCATAATGCCCCTCCAGAGTGTTAAACGCCGTCTTCCACTCATCCCCCTCCTTCATCCTAATCAGATTATACGCCCCCCTGAGATCCAACTTAGAGAACCATTTGGCGCCCATGATCTGATTGAAGAGATCGGGAATAAGTGGGAGCGGATACGGATCTCGGACCGTAATCCGATTAAGCTCACGGAAATCCAGGCAAGGGCATAGGCCTCCATCTTTCTTCTTCACAAAGAAGAACCCCGCGGCCATCGGGGAAGATGAAGGTCTAATATGCCCCTTAGCCAGACTCTCCGAAATATAATCCTTCATGGCCTGCCTCTCAGGACCAGAAAGGTTATACAACCTAGATTTCGGTAACTTGGCTTCAGGGAGCAATTTTACAGAACAGTCATACGCGCGATGAGGAGGTAGTTCTTGACACCCTTTCTCCGAAAATACATCCTCAAAGTCCACCAGAAATGGAGGTAAGGCCCTAGGCACGACCGCACTGATGACCGTGTTCATGCAGTTTTTATTACAGAATTCACTCCACTGGCTTATCTCTCTGGATTGCCAATTAATAACCGGGTTATGCTTAGTTAACCAAGGAAGGCCCAACACTATAGGAGTGGGAAGACCCTCCAACATGTAACAAGACAACAGTTCTTTATGTATTGCCCCCACTCGAAGATCTATGTTATGCACGGCTTGCAAAAAACTACTTTGACCGAGAGGCCTGGCGTCGATCGAGAATATGGGAATGGGTTTAGCCAATACACTCAGTCGCATACCTTGAACCCGGGCAAACCGAGCGTCCACCAGATTAGCCCCGGCCCCACTATCCAGAAGAACAGATATCCTCTCAGTTCTCGTACCCACCACCACCTCCGCCGGTACGAGAAATTGAGACGGACCTGGGGGCGAAATACATACTCCCAGATTGTCGTCCACCACACAACCTGGGATCAATAGTTTTCCGGCGACTTCTCACTCTGCAAAGGACGGGATGGACACCCCCCAATAAAATGTCCCTTTCTCCCGCAGAAGAAACACCTTCCTGTCTTGCGGCGCACTGCCGATCCCCTCCCTCGGAATGATGTCCCTCCTAACTGCATAGGCTCCTCTGGACTGACCAGGGAACCTCCATATAAGGGGCCCTAGTAGAAGGTGGAGTCATCACAGGGGGCGGAGTTACCCCGCACCTCTCCCGAAGCCGTCTGTCAATACGAATAGCAAGGGCCATAGCGGCTTCCAGTGACGTGGGAGGGTCATACTGTGCCAACACATCCTTTAATTTGTCAGATAAACCTTGACAAAACTGGCTCCTAAGAGCCGGGTCATTCCACTGGGTGTCCGTGGCCCACCTACGGAACTCCGAACAGAATTCCTCCGCCGGACGATCTCCCTGCTGTATCTTACGTAACTTAGATTCAGCAAGGGAGACCAGATCCGGGTCATCATATACAAGACCCAGAGCTGCGAAAAACCTATCCACTGACTGGAGAGCCGGGGAGCCCGGGGGAAGCAAGAACGCCCATGATTGGGGGTCCCCTTGTAGGAGCGAGATGACAATTCCCACCCTTTGATCTTCACTCCCCGATGACCGAGGTCGCAGCCGAAAGTACAATTTACATGCCTCCCGGAAAGCAAAAAATTTGTCCCGCCCACCCGTGAACCTGTCAGGGAGAGCTACTTTAGGTTCATGTCTGGCTTGCTCCAGGGGTACAAAACCTTGGACTTAATGTCCGCCAGCTCCATGGACAAATTCTGCAACTGCCGAGCTAGACTGGCTACTGGATCCATGGTGGCTGGAGAGAATCTTTAGTATGGTCGGTGAAAATGTCACGCTGTCACTGTATACAGGAGGTCCGGGGTCTATGCTGACCCTAAGCTGGGGCACTGACTAATCCCTCTACCTGGAGGTACTGTTGATGGTACAGAGGTCCAGGCCGCCAGCGTAACCCTATCTCCTGTGAATCCCTGACCCTCTGTAATCTAGTCCTGAGAAGGACCCTGATCACCACCACAGGGAACGGGAAGGTAGATGCCTACACACAGTATAAGACGAACGAGACAGTACAAGGGGGTAAAATAAAAGACCACCTTGCATACAAAACTCACTCTACAACTACAGAGGGAACACCAACGGGTAAGGAGATAAATAATAAAGCGAGGAGGGGAGAAAACCACACCAGGTACTCTTCACTTCAGACTTCACAATACCACAATCCGCTCTGCTGGTCTGCATGAATGCTTTCACCGAAACTTCCCTAGCAGACTGGCAGGTATTTGAAGGAATCTCATTAGTGCAGCATAAACTGCAGCTGGGCGAGGCTGGGCCTCATCTAGCACAGAGAGAGGGAGAATTAACTCCCTCACTGCCGACAAACACCAAGCACCAAAAACACAGCTGTGAGAAGTCAGGTTGTGTAATCGCGACGATCTTGTCACACCCGTGACAAAAACACATTTCAACATCATTGCAGCCCTGCCTTAAAAGGACCAGCTAACCTCTATTCAGTGATTGCTCCATTAACACAGGTGTGGGTGTTGATGAGGACATGGCTGGAGATCAATCTGTCATGACTAAGTAAGAATGACACCACTGGACACTTTAAAAGGAGGCTGGTGCTTGGCATCATTGTTTCTCTTCTGTTAACCATGGTTATCTCTAAAGAAACATGTGCAGTCATCATTGCAATGCACAAAAATAGCCTAACAGGGAAGAGTATCGTAGCTAGAAAGATTGCACCTCAGTCAACAATCTATCGCATCATCAAGAACTTCAAGGAGAGAGGTTCCATTGTTGCCAAAAAGGCTCCAGGGCGCCCAAGAAAGACCAGCAAGCGCCAGGACCGTCTCTTAAAAGTGTTTCAGCTGCGGGATCGGGCTACCAGCACTGCAGAGCTTGCTCAGGAATGGCAGCAGGCAGGTGTGAATGCATCTGCATGCACTGTGAGGCAGAGACTCTTGGAGCAAGGCCTGGTCTCAAGGAGGGCAGCAAAGAAGCCACTTCTCTCCAGAAAAAACATCATGGACAGACTGATATTCTGCAAAAGGTACAGGCAGTGGACTGCTGAGGACTGGGTAAAGTTATTTTCTCTGATGAATCCCCTTTTCGATTGTTTGGGACATCAGGAAAACGCCTCATTCGGAGAAGACAAGGTGAGCGCTACCACCAGTCTTGTCTCATGCCAAATGTTAAGCATCCTGAAACCATTCATGTGTGGGGTTGCTTCTCAGCCAAGGGAATCGGCTCTCTCACAGTCTTGCCTAAAAACACAGCCATGAATAAAGAATTTTACCAGAATGTCCTCCAAGAGCAACTTCTCCCAACCCTCCAAGAGCAGTTTGGCGATCAACAATGCCTTTTCCAGCATGATGGAGCACCTTGCCATAAAGCGAAGGTGATAACTAAATGGCTCAGGAAACAAAACATAGAGATTTTGGGTCCATGGCCTGGAAACTCCCCAGATCTTAATCCCATTGAGAACTTGTGGTCAATCATCAAGAGACGGGTGGACAAACAAAAACCTAAAAATTCTGACAAAATGAAAGCATTGATTGTGCAAGAATGGACTGCTATCAGTCAGGATTTGGTCCAGAAGTTGATTGAGAGCATGCCAGGGAGAATTGCAGAGGTCCTGAAGAAGAAGGGTCAACACTGCAAATATTGACTTGCTGCATTAACTCATTCTAACTGTCAATATAAGCTTTTGTTACTCATATGTTTGCAATTATATTTCTGTCTGTGATAAAAACATCTGTCAAACACACATAAAACCAGAGGGCAGCAGATCATGTGAAAATATAATATTTGTGTCATTCTCAAAACTTTTGGCCATGACTGTAGTATATCTGTGCCAGGTCATATCTGTGCGTGCTCAACATGTGGCCAGTGTATGGCAATATTTTTGCTGAGCCATGGGTGTGATTTCATGGAAAAAAAACAGTACTTTTAAAAAAAAAAAGGGCACAAATTTGTGTTAGCGGTATCTCTGTGCTAGCTCATATCTGTGCGTGCTCAACGTGTGGCCAGTGTACGGCAATATTTTTTTGGAGCCCTGTGTGTCCTTTCACGTAAAAACACCAGTACTTTTTCTGAAATAAAATGTGCACAAATTAGTGGTACTGTTATCTCCGTGGCAGCTCATATCTGTACGTGATCACACGGGCAGTGTACGGCAATATTTTTTGGAGCCCTGTGTGTCCTTTCACGTAAAAACACCAGTACTTTTTATTAAAAAAAAAAAAAGGTGCACATATTTGTGGTACTGTTATCTCCGTGTCAGCTCATATCTGTACAAGGTCAACGTGTGGCCAGTGTATATATTTTTTTTTATTTAGCCCTGGGTGTGAGTGCACTTAAAGACAGCACCATTTTGCATTATTTATAAAAACAGGCTACATTTTACTGTGTAGTCTATCTGTGACATGCCTCATATATCCGTGTGTCAAACTTTGATGCATTTTAGGCCTAACTTCCCTTTTTTTGGCCATTCTCTCATTGTCATAATATCCAGCAGTCAAAATTATTCCACTTTGTTACCTCAGGCTGAGTCCTGGTGTATCTGTGGTGGGAAATTCTTTTCTTGGCTGGCATATGTTGCATAGTTCTGTCTGCTAGCCTTCTTGTACGCCTTTTTTTTTGTTCAAACAGTAAAAAAAAACTTAAGCAAAAAAATTAATCCAGTCTGTGATTTCAGGCTAAGGTCTGGTGTATCAGTGGTGTCAAAATTTTTGCTTTGCAGGTATACTGATCACATATAATTTTTCTCCAAATAAATCCATTCGTATTGAGCTTTTCAAATATTTCAGTAGTCCATTTAAAATTGGCCACACAAGGGGCAAGGGACGGGGAAGTGGACGTGATGCTGATGGTGCATGCTGAGGCCGAAGCCGTGGCCAAGCTGAAAGTAGTCTGCTGCAAAGACCCACATGTTTTCGTTCAACCTTCCTGTCCTAGTTTCTAGGGGACCGCAGCACACCACTATTGAAGCCCAAGCAGTGTGAAACGGTAGTTGGTTGGTTAGCGGATAATACTTCAAGTCACTTAGCCACCACCACTACCATGTCTTCCACACGGTCAAGTCTGAGTAGCCTTGAGTGTGGACCAGCTAATACTCACCCTGATCCTTCCTCCTACCATGCCGAGTGCCCTGAGACACCAGATCCCACACTCGGACACTCCGGAGAGCTGTTCAGTTTTCCATTTGGAGATTCGTGCCTCTCAGCCGCTTCAATTGAAGCAGGGAAAGATGATATTCCATGTAGCGATGCACAAATCTTTGAGCATCCACGGTCAGTAGAAGTGGACGATGATGAGACACAAGTGCCGGAAAGTCAGGAGGAGGAACATGGTGCGGATGTGGAAGACGAGGTGGTCTATGACATAGTGACTGACCCAACCTGGCAGGAGGACATGCGGAGCGAGGACAGCAGCACACATAGGGAAGGAGGCATATCATCCCAACAGGCAAGAAGAAGCAGTGTGTTGGCCTCAGACAGAAGGCGTGCATCCGTTCCCCGTAACACCAACAGGACTGAAGTTGCCATTCCAACTGTTAGAACTTCCCGAGTCTGGTTATTTTTTAAAGACTCTGCCGAGAACCCCAAACAGGCCTTTTGCAGCACTTGCCATGCCCGCATCAGCAAGGGTAGCAAAACTACCAGCCTGACCACCACCAGCATGATTAGGCACATGGCAGCAAAGCACCCCACTTTGTGGGCCGAACACCTCGCTCCAGGAACACTGCTTTGTAACAGCACTGCTTCTTCCACTGTTTGCGTAAAAGCCAATCCCCAGTTCAGCATGCCTGTGAAGGTGTCTCAGCCATGCACCTGTTGTTGCCCACAGTCAACCAGAACCATCATCAAGCCTGTCAATGTCCTTGTCCCAGCGCAGCCTTCAGTTGTCTATACCCCACTCATTGGAAAGCATGCGGAAATACCCAGCCAATGCCCCACAGGCCGCAGTACTAAATTCACATATTTCTCGACTGCTTTCGCTCGAAATGTTGCCTTTTCGTCTCGTTGAGACGGAAGCTTTCCGCAACCTGATGGCGACGGCCGTCCCCAATCGCCACTATTTTTCCCGTTGTGCCATACCGGCATTACACCAGCATGTGTCCCACAACATTAGCCATGCCCTCAACAATGCTGTTACTGGGAAAGTTCACCTAACCACGGACACGTGGACAAGTGCTTGTGGGCAAGGACGGTACATCTCACTGACGGCACACTGGGTTAACATAGTGGAAGCCGGGACCCAGTCAGACCTTGGGATGGAATACATCCTCCCCACGCCGAGGATTGTGGTGCCTATGGGTTGCCCCCACAGTCTACAGCTCCTGACAAACCGCATAATGCAGAAGAGTTGTGGACAGCGCTGAAGGAGCAGTCAGATATTTGGCTGACTCTGCTGAACCTACAGCTAGGCATGGTCGTGTGTGACAATGGCCGTAACCTGGTGGCGGCCCTAAGGCAAGGTCAGCTCACACACGTACCTTGCCTGGCCCATGTGCTTAACCTCGTGGTTCAACGTTTTATCAAAAGCTACCCGGAGCTGCAGGATCTGCTGTTGACAGTACGCCGTATGTCTGCCCATTTTCGAAAGTCAGTGACAGCTTCAGCCGCCCTTGCTGTGCTTTATCAGCCTTTGCAGCTTCCGGCTCACTGACTGGTGTGTGATGTCCCCACGCATTGGAAGTCTACACTGCATATGTTGGTAAGGATTTGTGAGCAGAAGAGGGCAGTTGTTGAGTACCAGCTTCAACAAGGCTGTCGATTTTCAGGTCAGACTCCACATATAAGACCTCAGGAGTGGACATGGATGTCAGACATATGTACCATCCAGCAGAACTTTGAGGAGTGCACCAAAATGGTGAGCGGCGATGATGCCATAATTAGCGTCATCTCGCTTCTCAGCATTCTGAAAAACTCTGCTCACAATAAAAGAGGATGCATTGCAGGAAGAGCACGAAAACATTGAACCAGGAAACATAGCGGGTGATTACACTCAGCCCAGCATCATGTCGTCACAAGGTGCATTAGTAGACAATGAAGAGGAGGAGGAAGAAAGGGAGCTACTTTCATGCGCTGTAGACGGTACTACAAGCACAGCTGTCATACCGTCTGATCACCGGGGATGGCCTGAGGACAGGGAGGAGGAGGAGGACACCATAGTCAGTCGAACTGTTGGTGAGGACATGGAAGGCATGCCTGTTAGTAGTCTGGCACGCATGGCTGACTTTATGTCCCGCTGCGTTTTCCGTGACCCTCGCATTAGAAAAATTTTCGGTGACACTCATTACTGGTTGGTGACACTTTTAGGCCCATGCTACAAGGAAAATTTTCAATCTCTTATTCCAGAGTCAGACAGGGTCTAAAAATGGTGCATTGACATAGTGCCCTTGTATCGGAATTATTGAAAAAATTCCCATGTGAGAACGCTGGCAGCAGACGTCAGAGTTTGTTGTACAGCCAAGGAGTCCAAGCGAGAGAGACAGAAATACAATCCAGGTCAGGCAGGGGAACAATGGCAAAGTCCTGGGAAAATTTTCTCAGACCCTCCCATCGTGCCGCCACAGAGGCAAAGGGTGCTGTCACAAGAAGTTCAATGTTTGGGAAGATGGTTAGGGAGTACCTTGCAGATCGTACAAACATCCTCCGGGATTCCTCTGTGCCTTTTAATTATTGGGTATCCAAGCTGGACATGTGGCATGAACTGGCTCTCTACGCCTTGGAGGTCCTGGCCTGCCCTGCTTCTACCGTTCTGTCAGAGCAAGCGCATCCGCCGGTCAACTGACAATGCTGACAGGCTGACTCTTATCAAAATGAACAATGGCTGAATTGGCCAAGACTTCTGTACACCTCCAAATGAAAACACCGAAGTAGAACCTTAACCCCTTCAAGACCCAGCCTATTTTGACCTTAAAGACCTTGCCATTTTTTGCAATTCTGACCAGTGTCCCTTTATGAGGTAATAACTCAGGAACGCTTCAACGGATCCTAGCGATTCTGAGATTGTTTTTTCGTGATATATTGGGCTTCATGTTAGTGGTAAATTTAGGTCGATAATTTTTGCGTTTATTTGTGAAAAAAATGGAAATTTGGCGAAAATTCTGAAAATTTTGTAATTTTCAAATTTTTAATTTTTATTCTGTTAAACCAGAGAGTTATGTGGCACAAAATAGTTAATAAATAACATTTCCCACATGTCTACTTTACATCAGCACAATTTTGGGAACAACATTTTTTTTTGTTAGAAAGTTATAAGGGTTAAAAGTTGACCAGCGATTTCTCATTTTTACAGCAAAATTTACAAAACCATTTTTTTTAGGGACCACCTCACATTTGAAGTCACTTTGAGGGTCTATATGGCAGAAAATACCCAAAAGTGACACCTTTATAAAAACTGCACCCCTCAAGCTACTCAAAACTACATTCAAGAAGATTATTAACCCTTCAGGTGCTTCACAGGTACTAAAGCAACGTGGAAGGAAAAAATGGACATTTTAATTTTTCCAACAAAAATTTTCTTTTAGCATCAATTTTTTCATTTTTACATGGGCATCAGGATAAAATGGATCCTAAAATTTGTTGGGCAATTTCTCCTGAGTACACAGATACCTCATATGTGGTCATAAACCACTGTATGGGCGCACGGCAGGGCTCAGAAGGGAAGGAGCGCCATTTGACTTTTTGAATGGAAAATATGCTGGAATATTTAGCGGTTGCCATGTCGCATTTGGAGAGTTCCTGTGTGCCTAAACATTGGAGCTCCCCCACAAGTGACCCCATTTTGGAAACTAGGCCCCCTAAGGAACTTATCTAGATGCATAGGGATCACTTTGAACCCCCAGGTGCTTCACAAATTGATCTGTAAAAAAAAGAAAGTACTTTTTTTTCACAAAAATTTTCTTTTAGCCTCAGTTTTTTCATTTTCACATGGGCAACAGTATAAATTGGATCCTAAAATTTGTTGGGCAATTTCTCCTGAGTACACAGATACCTCATATGTGGTCATAAACCACTGTTTGGGTGCACGGCAGGGCTCAGAAGGGAAGGAGCGCCATTTGACTTTTTGAATGGAAAATATGCTGGAATATTTAGCGGTTGCCATGTCGCATTTGGAGAGTCCCTGTGTGCCTAAACATTGGAGCTCCCCCACAAGTGACCCCATTTCGGAAACTAGACCCCCTAAGGAACTTATCTAGATGCATAGTGAGCATTTGAACTCCCAGGTGCTTCACAAATTGATCCGTAAATAAAAGAAAGTACTTTTTTTCACAAAAATTTTCTTTTAGCCTCAGTTATTTTCATTTTCACATGGGCAACAGTATAAATTGGATCCTAAAATTTGTTGGGCAATTTCTCCTGAGTACACAGATACCTCATATGTGGTCATAAACCACTGTTTGGGCGCACGGCAGGGCTCAGAAGGGAAGGAGCGCCATTTGACTTTTTGAATGGAAAATATGCTGGAATATTTAGCGGTTGCTATGTCGCATTTGGAGAGTCCCTGTGTGCCTAAACATTGGAGCTCCCCCACAGTGACCCCATTTTGGAAACTAGACCCCCTAAGGAACTTATCTAGATGCATAGTGAGCACTTTGAACCCCCAGGTGCTTCACAAATTGATCTGTAAAAAAAAGAAAGTACTTTTTTTTCACAAAAATTTTCTTTTAGCCTCAGTTTTTTTCATTTTCACATGGGCAACAGTATAAATTGGATCCTAAAATTTGTTGGGCAATTTCTCCTGAGTACACAGATACCTCATATGTGGTCATAAACCACTGTTTGGGCGCACAGCAGGGCTCAGAAGGGAAGGAGCGCCATTTGACTTTTTGAATAGAAAATATGCAGGAATATTTAGCGGTTGCCATGTCGCATTTGGAGAGTCCCTGTGTGCCTAAACATTGGAGCTCCCCCACAAGTGACCTCATTTTGGAAACTAGACCCCCTAAGGAACTTATCTAGATGCATAGTGAGCACTTTGAACTCCCAGGTGCTTCACAAATTGATCCGTAAATAAAAGAAAGTACTTTTTTTTCACAAAAATTTTCTTTTAGCCTCAGTTATTTTAATTTTCACATGGGCAACAGTATAAATTGGATCCTAAAATTTGTTGGGCAATTTCGCCTGAGTACACAGATACCTCATATGTGGTCATAAACCACTGTTTGGGCGCACGGCAGGGCTCAGAAGGGAAGGAGCGCCATTTGACTTTTTGAATGGAAAATATGCTGGAATATTTAGCGGTTGCTATGTCGCATTTGGAGAGTCCCTGTGTGCCTAAACATTGGAGCTCCCCCACAAGTGACCCCATTTCGGAAACTAGACCCCCTAAGGAACCTATCTAGATGCATAGTGAGCACTTTGAACCCCCAGGTGCTTCACAAATTGATCCGTAAATAAAAGAAAGTACTTTTTTTTCACAAAAATTTTCTTTTAGCCTCAGTTATTTTCATTTTCACATGGGCAACAGTATAAATTGGATCCTAAAATGTGTTGGGCAATTTCTCCTGAGTACACAGATACCTCATATGTGGTCATAAACCACTGTTTGGGCGCACTGCAGGGCTCAGAAGGGAAGGAGCGCCATTTGACTTTTTGAATGGAAAATATGCAGGAATATTTAGCGGTTGCCATGTCGCATTTGGAGAGTTCCTGTGTGCCTAAACATTGGAGCTCCCCCACAAGTGACCCCATTTTGGAAACTAGACGCCCTAAGGAACTTATCTAGATGCATAGTGAGCACTTTGAACCCCCAGGTGCTTCACAGAAGTTTATAACGCAGAGCCGCGAAAATAAAAAATCATTTTTTTTTCTCAAAAAATGATTTTTTAACCCACTGTTTTTTATTTTCACAATGGTTACAGGAGAAATTGGACCCCAACAGTTGTTGTCCAGTTTCTCCTGAGTACGCTAGTACCCCATATGTGGGGGGGAACCACTGTTTGGGCACACGTCAGGGCTCGGAAGGGATGTAGTGACGCTTTGAAATGCCGACTTGATGGAATGGTCTGCGGGCATCTTGTTACGTTTGCAGAGCCCCTGATGTGCCTAAACAGTAGAAACTCCCCACAAGTGACCCCATTTTGGAAACTAGACCCGGCAAAGAACTTATCTAGATGTGTGGTGAGCACTTTGAACCCCCAAGGGCTACACAGAAGTTTATAACGCCCGGGCATGAAAATAAAAAAATCATATTTTTTCCACAATCAGGATCTTTTAGTCCCCAATTTTTTATTTTCCCAAGGGTAACATGAGAAATTAGACCCCAAAAGCTGTTGTCCAATTTGTCCTGAGTATGCTGATATCCCATATGTGGGAGAAAACTACTGTATGGGCACACGTCGGGGCTCGGATGGGAAGTAGTGACGTTTTGAAATGCCCACTTGATGGAATGGTCTTCGGGCGTCATGTTACGTTTGCAGAGTCCCTGATGTGCCTAAACAGTAGAAACTCCCCACAAGTGACCCCATTTTGGAAACTAGATCCCCCAAGGAACTCCTATAGATGTGTGATAAGCACTTTGAATCTCCAAGTCCTTCACAGAAGTTTATAACGCAGAGCCGTGAAAATATAAAATCATTTTTTTTCCACAAAAATAATTTTTAGTCCCCAATTTTTTTTCCCAATGTTAACAGGAGAAATTAGAACCCCCAAAGTTGTTGTGCAATTTTTCCCGAGTACGCTGATACCCCATATGTGGGGATAAACCACTGTTTGGGCATACGTCGGGGCTTGGAATAAAGGGAGCACTGTTTGACTTTTTGAACGAAAAATTTGCAGGAATCAATGGTGGCGCCATGTCGCGTATGGAGACCCCCTGATGTGCCTAAATAGTGGAAACCCCTCAATTCTAACTCCAACCCTAACCCCAACACACCCCTAACCCCAACCCTAACCCCTACACACACCTAACCCTAATACAAACCCTAATCATAACCCTAACCCCAACACACCCCTAACCCTAATCCCAACTCTAACCATAAACCTAACTACAAGCCTAACCCTAATTCCAACCCTAACCTAATTCCAACCTAACCTTTCCAACCCTAACCCAAATTCCAACCCTAACCGTAATTCTAACTTTAACCCTAATGCTAACCCTAACCCTAGTTCTAACCCTAAGGCTGGGTTCATATTGCGTTTTACCAGCCCGTTCAACACGTAGCGGTGACCGGCTGGTAACGGTATAGCATAACGCGATCGCGTTATGCTATACCCGCTAGCGCAGATGAATCAGCAGATAATCAGCCGCGGATCCGCAGCAAAATCCGCCGCGGATCTGCAGCGAATCAGCAGCGAAATCCGCCGCGGATCAGCAGCAAAAACAGCCGCGGATCAGCAGCGAAATCAGCCGCGGATCAGCAGCGAAATCAGCCGCGGATCAGCAGCGAAATCAGCCGCGGATCAGCAGCGAAATCAGCCGCGGATCAGCAGCGAAATCCGCCGCGGATCAGCAGCAAAATCAGCCGCGGATCCGCAGCGAATCAGCAGCGAAATCCGCCGCAGATCAGCAGCGAAATCAGCCGCGGATCAGCAGCGAAATCAGCCGCGGATCAGCAGCGAAATCAGCCGCGGATCAGCAGCGAAATCCGCTGCGGATCCGCAGCGGATCAGCAGCAAAATCAGCCGCGGATCCGCAGCGAATCAGCAGCGAAATCCGCCGCAGATCAGCAGCGAAATCAGCCGCGGATCAGCAGCGAAATCACCGCGGATCAGCAGCGAAAACAGCCGCGGATCAGCAGCGAATCAGCAGCAAAATCAGTCGTGGATCAGCAGCGAAATCCGCCGCGGATCCGCAGCGAAATCCGCAGCGGATCAGCAGCGAAATCCGCAGCAGATCAGCAGCGAATCAGCAGCAAAATCAGTCGTGGATCAGCAGCGAAATCCGCCGCGGATCCGCAGCGAAATCCGCAGCGGATCAGCAGCGAAATCCGCAGCGGATCAGCAGCGAAATCCGCCGCGAATCAGCAGCGAAATCCGCCGCAAATCAGCAGCGAAATCAGCCGCGGATCCGCCGCGGATAAGCAGCGAAATCCGCCGCGGATCAGCAGCGAAATCAGTCGCGGATCCGCAGCGAAATCCGCCGCGGATCAGCAGCGAAATCCGCCGCGGATCCGCAGCGAAATCCGCAGCGGATCAGCAGCGAAATCCGCAGCGGATCAGCAGCGAAATCCGCCGCGAATCAGCAGCGAAATCCGCCGCGAATCAGCAGCGAAATCAGCCGCGGATCCGCCGCGGATAAGCAGCGAAATCCGCCGCGGATCAGCAGCGAAATCAGTCGCGGATCCGCAGCGAAATCCGCCGCGGATCAGCAGCGAAATCCGCCGCGGATCAGCAGCGAAATCCGCCGCGGATCCGCAGCGAAATCAGCCGCGGATCAGCAGCGAAATCAGCCGCGGATCAGCAGCGAAATCAGCCGCGGATCAGCAGCGAAATCCGCTGCGGATCTGCAGCGAAATCCGTCGCGGATCCGCAGCGAAATCCGCCACACGTTGCGGATTTTGTTGCGGATCCGCGCATATTTTGCTGCGGATCCGCGGCGGATTTCGCTGCTGATCTGCGGCGGATATCGCTGCGCATCCGCGGCTGATTTCGCTGCTGATCCGCCGCGGATCAGCAGCGAAATCCGCCGCGGATCCGCAGCAAAATACGCCGCGGATCCGCAGCAAAATCCGCAACGTGTGCACAGGGCCTAATAGGAAAAAAAAAAAAAAAAATCTTTATTTTTTTTTATTTGTCCCTACCTATGATAAAGGGGGGGTTCATTTACTTTTTTTTATTTTGATCACTGTGACAGTTTATCACAGTGATCAAAATAAATTTTTGGACACTGGGGGGCGCACTGCGCATGCGCCAGCCGGCGGGCGCACTGCGCATGCGCCCGCCATTTTCCAAGATGGCGGCGCCCATGAAGAGGTCCGGGTGGACGCCGGGACCTATCCAGGGACATCGGTGGATCGGGAGAGGTGAGTAGGGTGGTCGGAAGGTTAGGGGGGGGGATCGGAAGGTGGGGGCACCGGAGCAAAGGAGGAGGGAAGCTGTTAGTGACGGCGGTGATCGATCGCTGCCATCTTTCGGTGGCGGCGGCCGATCGCCGCCGTGACTACGTGTGGGGGGGTCAGGGCTCAGTGTCCAGCCATGGCAGATGCTATTGCAGCATCGGCCATGGCTGGATTGTAATATTTCACCAATTAAATTGGTGAAATATTACAGATGCTCTGATTGGCTGTTTCACTTTTAACAGCCAATCAGAGCGATCGTGGCCACGGGGGGTTAAGCCAACCCCCCTGTGGTGAAGCACAAAGGGTCCTGTAACTGCGGGTCGGGTGACCTTTGAGTGACCCTGGTCTCCCGGCCCGCAGGAACGCGATCCTTTCATGACGCAGGGTATGCGTCATAGGTCGGATTGGCACCGACTTTCATGACGCATACGCTGTGTCAAAGGTCGGGAAGGGGTTAAATTAATTCTCTTTTTTGGAGAGGTGTATTATCAGGCACTTCTTAACAACCATACATGGGTATCCGCTTCCTGAGTTGGTCTGTTTGCTGTTAGCCTCCTCCTTATCTCATCATCCACAGCCAGTAGAACAACAGGTGGAAGGGATTGCGTGATGCAAAAGTCACTAAATTTTTGACAATGGTATTATATAATATTTCTATTTATATCACTGACTGAGCTGTTGCTAGGGACAAACATATCTCGTCGAACACATTCTGGCTTCATATCTATGTACCTCTGTTCGCCCCTCCCTTTAGTTACTTTATTTCATACGTGGCTTCACATTTGTAATTTAGTTGTTTAGTTTAAGTATCATTTCTCATTGTGTCTCCTCATTGTCCACTGCTACATGACCAGGGTGAACGTGTTCTGAACCATTATAGGCTGTTGATTTTTGGCCAAGGGGGGCTGTGATGGCCATAGTTTATTTATTCAAAAAGGTACCCCCCATTACTAAAATGCTTGTCAGCCTATGCACTCCATGACACGTCTCAGAGACCCACACCCCTATATTTGTGCTTACTTCTTAACTCGGTTTCCTGCAATGTTTCTTCCTTATCTCAGACTATATGACCTGGGTAAACGTGTTGTGTAGCATTATAGGCTGTTGATTTTTGGCCAAGGGGGGCTGTGATGGCCATAGTTTATTTATTAAAAAAGGTACCCCCCATTACTAAAATGCTTATCAGCCTATGCACTCCATTACAAGTCTCAGACACCCACACCCTACATTTGGGCCTACTTCCTAACTCGGTTTCCTGCAGTCTCTTCCTTACCAGCCACTAGATGACCAGGGTGAACGTATTCTGTACTATATATAGGCCGTTGAATTTTGGCCAAGGTGGGCTGTGATGGCCATAGTTTATTCAAAAATGTAACCCCCATTTCTGAAATGCTTGTCAGCCTATGCACTCCATTACAAGTCTCAAACCCCTACATTTGGGCCTACTTCTTAACTCTGTTTCCTGCAATGTCTCTTCGTTACCTGCCACAAGATGACCAAGGTGGATGTGTTCTGTACGATTATAGGCCATAGAATTTAGGCCAAGGGGTGTTGTTTTTTGGTAGCTGAGGAGAATAAGCAAAAACGGCAATACACCAGAGAGGCTGGAACCTATTGGATTGCAGTACCCTGAACTAACCACACAACTAGAGGTAGCCGTGGAGTGTTCCTACGTTGATCCTAGACGCCTCGTCACAGCCTGAGAGATAACTACACCTAAAGGCAGAAAGATGAAAGCTATCTGCCCCGGAGCAGATCCCCAAAGGAAATAGGAAGCCCCCAAACATGTAATGGCGGTTAGACAAGAAGAAGCACGGACACAGACAGAAAATAGAATGAGCAAACGCTGGGGCCCAATCTGTCTAGACAGAAAAGTACAGGAAAGGATACTCACTGCAATCCAAAAAAACCCCTAAAAAATACCAACTCTTCTGATTACAAAAACACCTGAGATCACACGATTTCTACCACCTAAAATCAGATATCTGGTGTAACAAAACTAAGCCGCAGCCACTGAAAAAACAGGAAAAAGCAAATGAACAAATAACAGTGACTTCAGATAACGGAGAGGAACACAAGCCCCTGGAGGGGATCTGGCTGACCTCCACAGAAGTGCAGGGAACAATGCAAAAAGCAAGCACAAAAATAAAAGCAGAAAATATCTTATCTGATAGCAGAAGATGCAGGCAAGACTCTGCAAACTTCCAAATGAACCAGGAACCACAACTGAGACAAGAACAATTGATCACCGGCAACCATCATGGGAGGGAACCTCCCTTATATCAGACCAGTCAGCAATCCCAGATTGCCATTCCTCACTGAAAGGCTCAGTACTGTCTGTAACCACCAGAGGAAGCCTCTGCTCAGAAACCATCTCTAGCACATTCATAACAAAGGGGGCTGTGATGGTCATAGTTTATTTATTCAAAAAGGTACCCCCCATTACTGAAATGCTTGTCAGCCTATGCACTCCATTACAAGTCTGAGAGACTAACACCCCTACATTTGGGCCTACTTCTTATCTCGGTTTCCTGCAATGTTTCTTCCTTATCTCAGACTGCGTGACCTGAGTGAACGTGTTCTGTAGCATTATAGGCCATTGATTTTTGGCCAAGGGGGGCTGTGATGTCCATAGTTTATTTATTCAAAAAGGTACCCCCATTACTGAAATGCTTGTCAGCCTATGCACTCCATTACACGTCTTAAAGACCCACACCCCTACATTTGGGCCTACTTCTTAACTCGGTTTCCTGCAATGTCTCTTCCTTATCTCAGACTACATGACCTGGGTGAATGTGTTATGTACTGTTATAGGCCAGTGAATTTTGGGCAAGGGGGGCTGTGATGGCAATAGTATATTTTTTAAAAAGGTACCCCCCATTGGTGAATCCACATCCTTGTTGGCAAAGACTTGATAACATTTATGAGATTTAATATTTTAATATGCATTGTGAACAATACAGACTTTAACCAAAGGAAAAATATAAAAACTACCTTTAGAAATGTTTAATAGGTCTGTTATAAGAATAAAATATTGATTTTTAAAACTGTAGGCATAAATGTTCTTCAAAACATGAACAAAGTTTTCTATATACCTAGTCTAAAACCTTAAGAATTGTGTTAGAAACCTATTGGCACGTTGCTTTTAGAAAGTATAAGGGTTACTGCCCGATGGACCATACAAGGTCGAAGGATCAAACATGGCAGCTGGATCATTGCCAAATGAACAGGAGCCTGAAAAGTGGATGCCATTGGACATGATAGCCAAACAGGGGCTGCTGCTGGTATGGTGTTTGGCTGGTTAGTTGGGGCATAGACTGAAAATTATTGTTGTTTTGTTCAGCAATTTTTTGCAGTTTATTTGACAGATAAGTCAGAATGTTTATCAGCTCTGCAATGCCCACTTCTCCCATACCTGGTATCTCCTGCCCTAAAGGTGGGTGTCCTTGTTCAGCCATCAAATTCTCCTCCCTTTCGACATCTTCAAATATAGATGTGAATATGTCATCAGAAATATCCTGGTCCTCCTCTCTCTGAATTTTGGGGACCTTTCTGGGACATGAAGACCAGAGTGGATGGTTTGGAAAATGTAGAGCCAGTAAAAGATGAGAATGTTCATCCTCAAGACCTGGCCCCCCTAAGGGGTGAAGTTTGGCAGTTATTGGCTGGCATGCATGAAGTGGAATTATAAAGGTCTCCATGTTGTTGGCATTGATAACTGCATATCTTACTTTGTGGTTGAGGTTGTACTAGAGCCGACAAGAACACCGCATCGCTGCAGGTCTTGGGGCAGAAATGCAGGAGGCACATATCCTTGGTACATGCAGGCCAGATGAGATCCACATATTCCCACACTGATTCCTGAGAGATGATGCCTTTAGTTGTGATCTTCTTTGGTAATTTCTGACAAAGCTGGGCACTATATCCCGATACTTGCATGGCTGTCACTTTGAATGTCTTAATAGAAAACATCTGAATCAAGTCTTTCCATATTGCAGTTTCAGATGAGGAGGCGTTCTCACTTTTTATGCCTAAGACATCATTTTCCATGCAATTAATGGTCTCTGCTGCCTTTGAGGATTGTAGCTTTTGTCCATAACTCTTTTCCTTGGTATTTGTGATTGGTGATTTTATTTTTGCCCATTGGCCCATATTATTCATATCGGAAGGTTTGATTTTTCCCATGCAAATGATTCAATTGAGGTCCAGAAGGTGCGTTTTTGTGATGAGCTGTTGTATCTGTTGTGATCTCATTTATGTTACTAATATCTGAACTCAGTGAATCATTGGTTTTCCAAGGTGCATGACACAGATCCTCCAAGGTAAACATTTTATCTGGTGATGTATCGATTTCAATCAACCCCTTGTGTGTGAGCTTTATCATTTGCTGTTTTTGATTTATTTCCTCCTCTGCTTTCTGAATCATCTCCAATGTGTTCTGCCTCTCCTGGTTTCTCCAGTCACTTAACTCCTGATGAGCCATTTCTGCCGGACTCATCAGAATCAGACGTTGTGGGGTGATCTCACTTAATACCACACGTTGAAAGAAACCCTTATTTTTGGGGTCCTTCAGATTGAAAAGAAGACTTCTGTACTTAGTTTTGTATCTTATACTAGTATCACGATACAAGCCAAATATCTTCTTCAACATTTTATGCACATTTTTTAAACGTTTCCTCAGGCAACTCAAGATTCTTTGTCTCCTTAACAGAAGTGGTGGTCGGTCTTCTAGGCAACGAGCTTCTCATCAGGACTTCATATAATGCCTGTACTGTGCTTCCTGTACTATTATCTGAAGGTCCAATTTTGTCTGGTCAGAAGGTCTCTCTAACTCATCCAGCATCTCCACCTTCTTGGAATTTACATTCCAGGATCCCAACAGAATGCAAGATTCATCTTCTGCTCTATTCCTGACAGCAGAACCTGCAGTCATCACCAAGTGCATTCTCTCTAATAAGCCACTTTTATCCCTGGTGGATGCACTGACATCTTGAGAATTTGGGGTGACTATGGAATGTTTAGACTCCCATTTGGAAGGAGATTCTTAAACTCTGGGTACATCCGGATCAGTAAAAAAATGCAGGATATGGAGGGATTTCCACCATGAATTTCTCAAACAAGCCCAGTGTACTGTGACAATCACGATCATCTGGCTCTGATGGGTTCACACTAAGCCATGTATCCATGTATTGTAGCTTTCTTTCTTGGTCTGCCATTAAGAGGAGCTTTTGGTGATTTGCCCATGTGATAGAACAGAAACCCCAACAGTGACGACCGGCCTGGTACTAATGTCCCTCTCCTCGTGTTCACTCCTCGGCATAGGCCGGTCTCGTCGCAATCCTTCATAACATTTATGTACCTTAAAGAGCTCACTTTAAAAGCTCCTGTTTTTGTTGCCTGGTTGCACACATTGGACACAATACACTTCATATAAATTTAATCAAGCAATGCTGTTATGTAGGCTCAGTATTTCATTACAAATATTTCTTCGTACACTATATTTGTTTAACTCCTTGAGAGCCATAACTTTGGCTGCATCAAATGGTAAGAGTCCAATATAAATCAGTGATGGCTGAATGCTTGTAGATGCTGAGGACTTAATCAATTTTTGAAGCGATAACTTCTATGAGTGAGAATGCATGTTCCTTCTTTACTGGATTATAAACAGGAAAATTTATTTCTAAATTACTTTGTTGAAACCCTCTTTGATCATCTATGGTGTCTCCAATATTTACTACACAGGAGAACGGAACAGTTATGGAATATTGAGCATGGTCACAGTTAGGTTTTAGAACATCTTCACATTCTTGCAGTTCTCTCTTTTATTTCCGGAATACATAGTAGCAGCTAGTTTTAACATTACTTACCTATAGATACTGGTCAAGAAGATTGTCATGATTATACATAGTAATCTATGGGTTAAGCTTAAGTTTGTCAAGAACGGCTGAATATAGATATGATTGCTGATTGCCCTTAGCTGCAGATATATTCAGTGCAATGGGTCTGCTACAGACCCGTGTCTGCTCCACATATTTCAAATCCCATATTTTAAATTACAGATTTCTAATTACACTGCTGTGAATTAGACTAGAATTCTAGAATGCGCTTGGCCACACATGAATACTACAGCATTGTCATCATCACCTTGTGACTGAGATGTTCTTCTGTTCCCACAGGTATGAACTGCAAATTTCCCCATCTTTCCAGTGCTCCTGAATGCCCCCATGTGTATTGCTTTGTTCTATGGTATGAACTGCAAATTTCCCCATCTTTACAGTGCTCCTGAATGCCCCCATGTGTATTGCTTTGTTCTATGGTATGAACTGCAAATTTCCCCATCTTTCCAGTGCTCCTGAATGCCCCCATGTGTATTGCTTTGTTCTATGGTATGAACTGCAAATTTCCCCATCTTTCCAGTGCCCCTGAATTCCCCCATGTGTATTGCTTTGTTCTATGGTATGAACTGCAAATTTCCCCATCTTTCCAGTGCTCCTGAATGCCCCATGTGTAGTGCTTTGTTCTATGGTATGAACTGCAAATTTCACCATCTTTCCAGTGCTCCTGAATGCCCCCATGTGTATTGCTTTGTTCTATGGTATGAACTGCAATTTTCCCCATCTTTCCAGTGCTCCTGAATGCCCCCATGTGAATTGCTTTGTTCTATGGTATGAACTGCAAATTTCCCCATCTTTCCAGTGCCCCTGAATTCCCCCATGTGTATTGCTTTGTTCTATGGTATGAACTGCAATTTTCCCCATCTTTCCAGTGCTCCTGAATGCCCCCATGTGTATTGCTTTGTTCTATGGTATGAACTGCAAATTTCCCCATATTTCCAGTGCCCCTGAATTCCCCCATGTGTATTGCTTTGTTCTATGGTATGAACTGCAAATTTCCCCATCTTTCCAGTGCTCCTGAATGCCCCATGTGTAGTGCTTTGTTCTATGGTATGAACTGCAAATTTCACCATCTTTCCAGTGCTCCTGAATGCCCCCATGTGTATTGCTTTGTTCTATGGTATGAACTGCAATTTTCCCCATCTTTCCAGTGCTCCTGAATGCCCCCATGTGAATTGCTTTGTTCTATGGTATGAACTGCAAATTTCCCCATCTTTCCAGTGCTCCTGAATGCCCCCATGTGTATTGCTTTGTTCTATGGTATAAACTGCAAATTTCCCCATCTTTCCAGTGCTCCTGAATGCCCCCATGTGTATTGCTTTGTTCTATGGTATGAACTGCAAATTTCCCCATCTTTCCAGTGCTCCTGAATGCCCCCATGTGTATTGCTTTGTTCTATGGTATGAACTGCAAATTTCCCATCTTTCCAGTGCTCCTGAATGCCCCCATGTGTATTGCTTTGTTCTATGGTATGATTTGCTCACCCATCTTGTATACATAATTGTACTCCATTCTTATCTTCACCACACATCTGAATGGTCTGTGTAACCCTTCCCCCCTTTTATGACCTGTCCTTAACTCTGTACATCTGGCCTGGGCAGTCCCAGCCCACTTTCCAATCACACCTGATTGCCCTTAGGTGCAGATATATTCAGTGCAATGGGTCTGCTCCACATATTTCAAATCCCATATTTCAAATTACAGATTTCTAATTACACTGCTGTGAATTAGACTAGAATTTGACTGGAATTTGGCTGCAAGGTGACATAATTTAAAACCACTATGTTTCAGTTTCTTTTCACTTTCACCCCCATCCTCCTTTCTTCCTATCTCCTGTAATCCCCCCACCTAGTAAGGAATTAGTCATTTCCCCCTCCATTCTCCCCACCCATCTCACGTCCTCCTCAGAACTGTTCCTCCACATACAATCCTTCTTACCAAGACACACACGGCCACAACATGTCTTATCCTGCTCTCACGTTCTAACGCTCTGTCTGCTACTCCTCATCGCTGGCGATGTATCCCCAAATTCTGGCCCTCCTCAACACATCCCCACACTCATTTCTAACACCCTGCCACGATCCTCCACACGTTTCTGCAACCATGATAACCTCATACCTATCCATCCATACCCCCCTCCCAGGGTCCCACTACCTGGAGCACTATGGAACGCACGCTCCATCTGCAATAAACTGTCATTTATCCATGACCTCTTTATCACCAACAAACTCTCCTTCCTTGGCATCACTGAAACCTGGCTCACCCCCTCTGACACAGCCTCTCCAGCTGCGCTTTCCTATGGCGGATTCCATCTCTCTCACACCCCTCGCCCCAGCAACAAACGTGGTGGAGGGGTTGGCTTACTCCTTCCTGTCTGATACCTGCTCCTTTACCCCTATTCAACTTCCACCCTCCGCTGCTATTCCCTCGTTCGAGGTGCACTCCGTCCGCATCTATTCCCCCTCCAACCTCCAACTGGCTGTCATCTACCGCCCCCCGGAACTAGCCATCTCCACCTTTCTCGACCACTTCACCACCTGGCTACTCCATTTCCTCTCTGCTGACATCCCCACCATCATCATGGGCGATTTCAACATCCCCATTGACACTTCCACCCCGGCTGCCTCTAAACTTCTATCGCTCACGGCTTCCCTCGGCCTCACTCAATGGTCCTCTGCGGCCACTCACAAAGATGGTCACACGCTGGACCTTATCTTCACCCGCCTCTGTTCCCTCACTAATCTCACTAACTCCCCACTCCCCCTGTCTGACCACAACCTACTGACATTCTCTTCCCTCTCCTCTGTTAGTACGCATCCCCCACTCCACAAACTCACCCACCCTCGCAGAAATCTCAAACACCTCAATTTACAATCGCTCTCTGAGTCCCTCCTCCCTCTCACAGATATAGCCTCACTTAATGACACAGATGCTGCTGCCACATTTTATAACACCACAATAAAAGCCACACTTGATTCGGCCGCCCCCCTCACGCAGAGCATAACTTGTACAATCAACAGGCAGCCCTGGCTGACCGGCCTGACCAAAGAACTGAGACGGGCTTCCAGGGCTGCCAAGCGGAGATGGAAGAGAACTCATTCTACCGAGCACCTCAACGCATACAAGCAGTCCCTCGCCAGCTTCAAGTCCACGCTGTCTGCCGCAAAACAAACTTACTTCGCATCTCTCATATCCTCCCTGTCTCACAACCCTAAACAGCTCTTCAACACTTTCAATTCTCTACTCTGTCCCCCAGCACCTCCTCCCTCTCCTCTCATTTCTGCTGAAGACTTTGCCTCCTTCTTTAAGGGTCATTCCATGTCAAGTGGACCAGTGGTCCCCACTCGACCTTCTCCGATTTTGCTGAAAATTTGTAAGGATGTACATGTATGTTTGAAAAGAGGTTCTGTAAATTTTTAGGGACAGTTCTCAAATACATTGGGCACTGTTGACCTTTCACTGGAGGTTCCACCAAGCCTGCGGCTTCAGCTAAGAGGATTTTGCAAACTTCGGCACATAGCCATTAGAGTTCTATACTGGCTATGATGCTGAAATTTGGCATACTAGCTCAACTTTTGCTGCTAAACACGATAAAATTATTACCGGCTATGACAAAACAATATTTTGGCCGCAATTTTGTGTCAAAGTAGCTTGTAAAACGCGTCGCATAAAATTTATGCCAAACTTTGCCCATATATAACTCAAGACCAAAAACCAATAGTAACTGGTGCTTTGCCCTGTACACCAAACATCTACATGACTTTGCATTGCTGCAATATCACGGTCAAACCATATGTATTTGTGGAAATATTCACACCCACATATGATGAAAAACTTAAAAAAAAACGAATTTTACCTATTTTTAGGTCAAATTTCTCAAAAAGGGTACCCCTAAAATATATTAATTCTGATATTATTAGAAAGAGCACATTTTTCTCTACAAGGATCATTGTTTTTTTTTTTTGGAGTCTCTCAGTTTAAGAGAAGAAAAATGCCACTGAACATGGTGTTATTTATTAATAAGCAATGAATGGTAACTGCACTATTCAAACCCTTGCGTTGGTCCATGGTGGTTATACCACAACCAATTCCCTAAGAATTGGTATTATAATCCTATTAAGAATTGTAATAATGCTGTCTTTCGAGAATTGGCAGCCCCATCTCCTAGGAGCCATGGCCGATAGCCGTGCAAGGCCAGCCGCGGGCGGTCTCTTTATCGCAGGTTCCGAAGCCTGAGGGTTGTGTCTTTGCCTAGGATCCCAAGCCTAATATTGGGTATCTTTTGTTGGTTCCCAAGCCATAATGTTCAGTCTAAGTGGTCTGGAATTGTTGCTGAATTTGCAACATAATCAGTACAGAGAAGCTGTATTGTCGGCCCATTGCTGTTGCAGCTGGTGCTGGAATTATTGCAATGATTGACTGCTCGGGAATCCAGCATGTATCATTTCTCACAGGCCAGTGAAAGAAGCTAGCTGGTCCATGAGGATGCATAAAATTTATTAATGCATCATGTTCGTCGACTGAAATTTCAGAAATATTTCCAATCCACCAGTTCCTATCGTAAATGCAGGCAATGTATTGCCCTGGCTGGAGGTTTGCAATTGGCACAAAAGGCATTTCTGATCTGACAGATCTATCTACATGGGCAATGAAAGATGATGGGTCATTTGACACCCTTGAAATGCAAATCTTTTTGTCATCAATTGGCACAAACTGGTGATTTTCTCTTGTTCCAGCAATTGTATGTCCATCTTTGAACCTTTCCTCTTGAACTACCCGTATTTCGTCAATTTTTTCTTTTGGAAAAAAAAAAATTTGATTCCATGCAGTTGCTCGTTGCAAAAGTTGAATAAATCCACCGGGGTCAGTATTTGGTTTTTAGTTGGGCGTTGAAGACTGGCATGAGCTGCCAACCTCTTTGCTGTCCCTCCAATCCCATTACAGGGCGACTTTCCATGACTGGTACCAAAAAAATTCCATTCAGCGCTGATATTGAAATCAGCATTGTGGTGGCACAAGTTGAGAAAATTTTTGTACTGGGCTGCAGATCCATCGCTGAAGTAGTGGATATGACGAATCCCATAGATGAGAGTCTTGAGATACTCCACAATTACTGTTAAGAAAGTGTGGACTGCAACTGTGTCATGTCCTGAGCAATCACTGATTATGCACAAGCTGATGTTCTGCGCAGCTTCACCATTTAACTCCTTGAAGTAAATTACAAATGGGTGTACTGTAGCTTGACTATTTTCCCAGTGGAAACCTTGAATGGCATCTTGAACAATAAATGAGTAATTTTCAGCAAAGTCCATAAGGATCACAAGCTCTCCAGGTCTCAGATTTTCCTTCAACGATTTCAAATAGCTACTTTGATGCTTGGCGATGTAGTGATGGCTACAAAGTTTAGACATTTTCAAAACCAATTCTTCAATGAAATCTTCTATAGTCAGTTGTTTGGTATCAAGCGTGTCTCGATCAGTGTGAATCCTATTTTTTGAACTCAATAATATCTTCAGGGTCACTGTTGACAAACACATTGACTAGAAATTCTTTCAAAACTTCAGGACCCGGGCATTTATCACAATGGCCAAGCATACAGTCCTTGGATTCAATTCCACAGACCATTTTGCATATGAGCTCTTTGTAGTCATCATTGATTGGGCATGCTGCAATCATTAGTTAGACATTTTGGTGAATGGTACACACACAAACGGAATGTGTTCCAGCAGATCCAACGGTTACGCACCACTTTGGCCGAAGCTCACAAAACTTGGAAAATCCAATTTTAGGGCCATTCCGATCCCGATAGGCAACAAACATTTCCCTCATATTGCTCAGTAATAGTCGCTTTTGCATCTGCTTTTTTTCTCCTGCTATTCGCACTGATACATAGTCTTTTTTACCAGGGCACATTCGACTGAATTCATCATCCTCAAAAAATGCCTGCACCTTTTCTTCACTTCCTCAGAAACTTTTTGCCACACTTGATTCTAGGTAAGGCTATGATCCCATGTTCACATTTAAGCTTTCAAGCTTGTTTGACCATTCGTTCAGAGACACCGAATTTGTCTGATATAGCCTTAATGGACCAACTTTTAGTTGCCAATGTCAAGATTTGGACCTTTTCTGCCCGACTGGACACCTGCAGCTTTTGCTTCAAATCTGCCAAAAGGTGATTGTAATCCAGACACATTTTGCACTGTGCTGTTTTTGTTTGCCCAATGTCTTTCGGCTCAAGCCCTCCAATTGAAGCAATCTTGCTAGAAAATGCATTTTGTACCTGGCTTATCTTTCTCCTTGCATATCCTAGTGAATCCCGCTGACTTACCCGTGGATATTTCAGAGGAGAGATGCCAATGGATGTTAAGCTTGAATTTAGACTTTCAGGAGAACATTCCATTCCATCTGGATCTGATTCAGAGGAAACTGGATCAGCTGATTTTTTCCTGTTAGCAAATTCTTTTCGACATGATGCACACATCTTCTGGCCAGGCTTCACATCATTCTTTGTAAATTCGTTCAACTGGTCAGCTGCTAACAAATTGATAGCTCGAAAATTCTTTTTCGTGTTATGACCTTTCTTCCCAAAAGGATTGCAACACGATTTTTGCAAATGCTCATATTTGGTCAAGAATGAAGCTTCATGGTGTAAACAGGTTTGTGATTGTTCGTCAAAATTTAGTCCCACTCGTCGACGCAGAAATTTCTATTCATCCAATCCAAAGCTTGTAAACAATTTCAACT
This sequence comes from Oophaga sylvatica, assembly GCA_033576555.1. Taxonomy (NCBI): domain Eukaryota; kingdom Metazoa; phylum Chordata; class Amphibia; order Anura; family Dendrobatidae; genus Oophaga; species Oophaga sylvatica. The sequence continues at coordinate 7,201 of JARQOD010002632.1, read as the reverse complement.
CATCCTTGCTATGGGTGAATGTCTTAAGGTGGCACTTCGAATTGTTCGCAAGGTCGATAGAGCACTGGGCCGATTCTTCATCAATTTCATTCTCCATGGCAAAAAAATAAATAATATATGCATTAAAATGTAACAATAGTCAATAACTTTTCATAAACAAAAAGGTTTATAGGTTTTTGATTATAATAAACATTGCTAGCAACAATACAACTCTGTAACATGTGATAAGAATCTGAAAATCAAACACAAAATCAATGCATTACGCGCATATATAACACCATGTTCAGTGGCATTTTTCTTTTCTTAAACTGAGAGACTCCAAAAAAAACAACAATGATCCTTGTAGCGAAAAATGTGCTCTTTCTAATGATATCAGAATTAATATATTTTAGGGGTACCCTTTTTGAGAAATTTGACCTAAAAATAGGTAAAATTCGTTTTTTTTAAGTTTTTCATCATACAGTTAGGTCCATATATATTTGTACAGAGACAACATTTATCTAATTTTGGTTCTAGACATTACCACAATGAATTTTAAACAAAACAATTCAGATGCAGTTGAAGTCCAGACTTTCAGCTTTCATTTGAGGGTATCCACATTAAAATTGGATGAAGGGTTTAGGAGTTTCAGCTCCTTAACATGTGCCACCCTGTTTTTAAAGGGACCAAAGTAATTGGACAAATGACTCCAAGGCTATTTCATGGACAGGTGTGGGCAATCCCTTTGTTATGTCATTCTCAATTAAGCAGATGAAAGGGCCGGAGTTGATTTGAGGTGTGGTGTTTGCATTTGGAAGGTTTTGCTGTGAAGGAAACATGCGGTCAAAGGAGCTCTCCATGCAGGTGAAACAAGCCATCCTTAAGCTGCAAGAACAGAAAAAAACCCTTCCAAAAAATTGCTACAACATTAGAAGTGGCAAAATCTACAATTTGGTACATCCTGAGAAAGAAAGAAAGAAAGCACTGGTGAACTCATCAATCCAAAAAGACCTGGGAGCCCACGGAAGACAACAGTGGTGGATGATCGCAGAATACTCTCCATGGTGAAGAAGAACCCGTTCACAACATCAACTGAAGTCCAGAACACTCTCAGTGAAGTAGGTGTATCTGTCTCTAAGTCAACAGTAAAGAGAAGACTCCATGAAAGTAAATACAAAGGGTTCACATCTAGATGCAAACCATTCATCAATTCCAAAAATAGACAGGCCAGAGTTAAATTTGCTGAAAAACACCTCCAGAAGCCAGCTCAGTTCTGGAAAAGTATTCTATGGACAGATGAGACAAAGATCAACCTGCACCAGAATGATGGGAAGCCAAAAGTTTGGAGAAGAAAGGGAACGGCACATGATCCAAGGCACACCACATCCTCTGTAAAACATGGTGGAGGCAACTTGATGGCATGGGCATGCATGGCTTTCAATGGCACTGGGTCACTTGTGTTTATTGATGACATAACAGCAGACAAGAGTAGCCGGATGAATTCTGAAGTGTACCGGGATATACTTTCAGCCCAGATTCAGCCAAATGCTGCAAACTTGATTGGATGGCGCTTCATAGTACAGATGGATAATGACCCCAAGCATACAGCCAAAGCTACACAGGAGTTCATGAGTGCAAAAAAGTGGAACATTCTTCAATGGCCAAGTCAATCACCAGATCTTAACCCAATTGAGCATGCATTTCACTTGCTCAAATCCAGACTTAAGAGGGAAAGACCCACAAACAAGCAAGACCTGAAGGCTGCGGCTGTAAAGGCCTGGCAAAGCATTAAGAAGGAGGAAACCCAGCGTTTGGTGATGTCCATGGGTTCCAGACTTAAGGCAGTGATTGCCTCCAAAGGATTCGCCACAAAATATTTGAAAATAAAAATATTTTGTTTGGGTTATGTTTATTTGTCCAATTACTTTTGACCTCCTAAAATGTGGAGTGTTTGTAAAGAAATGTGTACAATTCCTACATTTTCTAACACATTTTTTTGTTCAACCCTTCAAATTAAACGTTACAATCTGCACTTGAATTCTGTTGTAGAGGTTTCATTTCAAATCCAATGTGGTGGCATGCAGAGCCCAACTCGTGAAAATTGTGTCACTGTCCAAATATTTCTGGCCCTGACTGTATGTGGGTGTGAATATTTCCACAAATACATATGGTTTGACCATGATATTGCAGCAATGCAAAGTCATGTAGATGTTTGGTGTACAGGGCAAAGCACCAGTTACTATTGTTTTTGGTCTTGAGTTATATATGGGCAAAGTTTGGCATAAATTTTATGCAACGCGTTTTACAAGCTACTTTGACACAAAATTGCGGCCGAAATATTGTTTTGTCATAGCCGGTAATAATTTTATCGTGTTTAGCAGCAAAGGTTGAGCTAGTATGCCAAATTTCAGCATCATGGCTATGTGCCAAAGTTTGCAAAATCCTCTTAGCTGAAGCCGCAGGCTTGCTGGAACCTCCAGTGAAAGGTCAACAGTGCCCAATATATTTGAGATCTGGCCCTAAAAATTTACAGAACCTCTTTTCAAACATACATGTACATCCTTATAAATTTTCAACAAAATCGGAGAAGGTCGAGTGGGGACGATTTTTAAAACTGGTCCACTTGATGTGGAATGACCCTTAAGCAAAAGATTGATATGATCAGAGAAAGCTTTGGCCGCAGCCGCCAATGCCCCTCTTAGCCACTCAGCCCTGTTCTTCCAAAACCAGCTTCACCACCATGACAGAAGATCAGCTCTCCACTCTCCTGTCACGATCACACCTCACCACTTGCGCACTTGACCCACTCCCACCCCACCTCATCCCTAACTTTGCCACAGTCTTCATCCCTACTCTCACACACCTCTTCAACCTTTCACTTACAAATGGTGTCTTTCCTTCATCCTTCAAACATGCCTCAGTCACTCCCATCCTCAAAAAGCCCTCCTCGACCCATCCTCTGTGTCTAACTATCGCCCGATATCTCTTCTCCCCTACGCCTTAAAACTACTGGAACAGAATGTATATCTCGAACTCTCCTCCCACCTCTCCTCCTGTTCCCTCTTTGACCATTTACAATCCGGCTTCCGACCGCATCACTCAACTGAAACTGCCCTAACTAAAGTCACTAACGACCTGCTAACCGCCAAGAGCAAGCGACACTACTCTGTCCTCCTTCTCCTGGACCTGTCTTCTGCCTTCGACACCGTGGACCATTCCCTCATGCTACAGATTCTCTCATCTCTTGGCATCACAGACTTGGCCCTATCCTGGATCTCATCATACCTAACAGACCGAACATTCAGTGTTTCCCTCTCACACACCACCTCCTCACCTCGCCCCCTGTCTGTCGGTGTTCCTCAAGGCTCAGTCCTAGGACCCCTACTCTTCTCCATCTATACCTTCAGCCTGGGACAGCTCATAGAATCCCACGGCTTGCAGTATCACCTCTACGCCGATGACACGCAGATCTACCTATCTGGACCTGACCTCACCTCCCTACTGACCAAAATCCCACAGTGTCTGTCTGCTATCTCAGCCTTCTTTTCTGCTCGCTTTCTCAAACTGAACATGGACAAAACAGAATTCATCATCTTTCCCCCACCTCATTCTTCCCCTCCACCAGACCTATCCATCAATGTCAATGGCTGCTCGCTTTCCCCAGTCCCGCATGCTCGGTGCCTTGGGGTGGTCCTCGACTCTGCCCTCTCTTTCAAACCACACATCCAAGCCCTCGCCACCTCCTGCCGCCTCAAAATCAAAAATATTTCCCGGATCCGCTCATTCCTCAACCATGAAACCACAAAAACACTAGTGCACCCTTATCATCTCCCGCCTCGACTACTGCAACCTCCTACTGTCTGGCCTCCCCTCTAGCACTCTGGCACCACTCCAGTCCATCCTACACTCTGCTGCCCGACTAATCCACCTGTCTCCCGCTATTCCCCAGCCTCCCCCTATGCCAGGCCCTTCACTGGCTTCCTATTGCCCAGAGGCTTCAGTTCAAAACCCTAACCATGACATACAAAGCTATCCACAACCTTTCCTCCATACATCTGTGACATGGTCTCCCGCTACCTACCCACACGCAACCTTTGATCCTCTCAAGATGTCCTTCTCGATTCCCCCCTCATCTCTTCTTCCCACAACCGCATACAAGACTTCTCCGGGCTTCCCCATTTCTCTGGAACTCCCTGCCGCAAAACATCAGACTTCACCAACAACGGAAACTGTTATGAATGTTTTCCCTTTTTCCCAATTTTTCAGTGGCTGCGGCTGAGTTTTGTTACCCCAAAGGAACTAATTTAGGTGGAGAGGTCGTGGATCTCAGGTTTTTTGCAATTTAGCGTTGGCTTTTTTTTGGGTTTTTGGATTGCGTAATTCCTTCCTATCCGTTCTGTCTAGGCAGATTGGGCCCCCAACGTTTGCTCATACTATTTTTGTCTGTTCTGTTTTCCTTTTCTAACCGATTACATGTTTGGGGGCTTCTATGTTCTTTGGGGATCGCCCGGGGGCAAAGTTTCCTCTTTCTATCTTTAGGTGTATTATCCTCTCAGCTGTGACGAGGCGCCTAGGACCAACGTAGGAATGCCCCAAACCTGCCTTTAGTTGTGGTGGTTAGTCGGGTACGCAATCCAGTAGATTCCAACCTCTCTGGTGTTTTTGCCATTTTTCCTGCTCTCCTCAGCTACCAAAACATAACGGGAAACTTCAAGAAAACCTGAAGACCCACCTGTTCCGACAAGCCTACAGCCTACAATGATCCTCAGTCTACTGAACCAAACGCATGCCGCTTACCCTTTCCTAGTGTATCCCACCTCCCTGTGACTTGAGGGTCCTCTTCATTCTGTACTTGTTGTCCCTTGCCCAAAGCACACTTTATTGTACCTGTCTAAATTTTTCCTTTTCATATGTAAAGCGCCATGGAATAAAATGGCGCTATATAAATGTGTAATAATAATAATAATAAAATTGCTGTTAATATGTATGCGAATATACAAATAGCTTTTTTGAAATCCATATTCAAGAATACAGTAACATTCAGCAATTCATAGCTGCTTTTCTGGTAAAAATTTACAGATGTGAAGAAAATGCTCATCTGCCACAATCTAAACTGTTTTGTTTATTACTTCACAAACAGTTCTAAGCTTCCATTGTTTGTGGTTTGTGATTGCAAAAAATTTACTTAACCCTGTCTGGATGGTTTTATCTAAACCTTTGTGTTATGATTTGATAGCGAAGGGGACAGTACCAAAATAGCCTAGGCAACCAGACACCCAGAGAGGGGTAACTAGCGGATTGCAGACCCAAACGACAGCACAATAGAAGCACCGGGGGCGGCCTAGGTGCCCTAGATGCCTCGCACAGCGGAGAGTTAACTAAGCCAAAGAGAGAAAGGGGGAGAGCGAACTGCCTCGGAGTGAGCCCCCAAAGAATTTGGTAGCCCCCTACAATATTGGCGGTGAGACAAGATAAATACAACACAGCAGAAAATAAGCAACAAATGCTGGGACCCAAACTGTCTAGATGAACAAGACAGGAAAGAATACTGTCTGTAATCCCAAAAACTCCAACACTCTGAAACAAAAATACTGAGACCACACATCTCTCCCCCCTAGATCCACTCGGGGGAATGGTAGCAAATAGCCAGATACCGAAATAAAAGGGAACTGAAAATGCAAAAAAACTGTCTCTGGTGTTAAAACTGGTCAAATAGCAGTACTGAAATAACAGGGAACTGAAAATACTAAACAGTGGCAAATAGAAACAGAGTCCAGCGCAGCTCCTGCAGGGGAACCTGGCTGTCTAACTCCAGGAGGGCAAAAATAAGATAGACAAAAACAAATGCCACAGAAATAAACAGCAAAACTTATCGAAAGTTGCAGGACAGAGCAGGAAGCAAGCTGACTTCCAAAAGGGACCAGGAAGCAAAAAAATTTAGCAAGGATCAGGGGAAAGGGTTGCCACTTATTTTGCCCAGTCGAAACACCTGTTGCCGTCATCGCCCCCAGGTGATAAACTTCTGTTAGCCAAAGCAGTTCATTACTATCACAGCCACCAGGGGGAGCCCCAACCAAATCAGATCCAGATTGTTCACAACACTTTTGGGTTTTATTCTAAGGGTTTATGGGCCCCTCTGATGACTCCATGATATCTCAGTTTTATCCGACCTTGAAAGCTGGCCTTGAAGGGATTGGTGAAACTTTTGTTTGAGGGAAGGTTTTTTATTCGTTACCCCCTGACAGCAATGGGCCGAATGTTGCCCCCCTTCCACCAATATCTATATGGCCAAGTCGAATCTGAGTTTATATATTCCCATTTACTCTTCAACAGTACTCAGTACACTGGAAGAGGTAAAAAGACGACATTTCTTGATTTGTTCAGGTGGTCTTAGTCCCTTCAAACTTTTTTTAGGGAACAATCCCAAATGCCTAAATTTCATATCATTAGACCCATATTTTATAACTAACCCAAGGTCCAGTGGACCAAGGGGGGTCCTCTCAGGATCCTTTTTTTAAACCCCAATCACAAAAATGTCTCCCATTTTTTACTGTTGTCATCCCAAAAAAAAAAAAAAGCCTTCCCCAATCTCAATTTCATGTGTTCCATATCCATCTAATCTAAAAAGTGTTCCCGATTACTGAAAAAACTTAAATTTCAAGCTAGGGTTACCCAATTCCCCTTTTTTCTTTTCTTCCAACATCAAATCAAGTGCTAAAAACTAATAAAAAGCCTTTGTAAACTATCCCCTTTTTGTATCTATTCCCCAAATTATCGGAAAAAAATGGCATTTTGTTGGGGCTTATCCGGGGTCAAAAATTTTTAACACCGCCCTTATTTTTTACAAAAAACCCAAATCTCCGGGGAAATTTTTTTTAGGGGGACAAGGGCCCCGGACTGGGGAAACACAGATTTCCCTTGGCACAAAGTAAAGGGGGTTTTCCCCTGTTACTGCCGCAAAAGTTTGAAATTCTAAGGGGGTACTTCACAAATCCCCGTTCGGAAAAACCTTCCCCAAACAAGGGGAAATTTTTTTTTGTGATTTTTCCTTTGTAAAAAATGCGTTCTCGGGTTTTTTGGGGGAAAAAACCCCTAGGTGGCGAAAGCGCTCCCAATTTTTCCCCGATACAGGGTATTGTGATAATCGGGAGACGAGCATTCCGGGGTTTTCGAGAAAAGGGGGGTTCCAACCCCTTTTGGGGCTTTAGATTCCAATCCGCTG
>JARQOD010002631.1:0-75072 GCA_033576555.1 Oophaga sylvatica | reverse complement strand
TTTTCCCGGATTAGATACAATGCAGGACACCCTTTTAAATTGGGAGTAGGGTAACTTTTTTATACTTGGGTGGAACTGGAGTATGAATGACTATTGCATGGGTTGTTCTGTTTTGAAAAAAATCAGTCGGAGGTTACCCAATGCTTTTTGGGACCAAATCAAAAATGGAATCTTGGGTATAATGAATGTTAAATTGGGTTCGGAAATATGAGTCCAGGTATAAAAATGAATTAGTGAATCTGTCGCCCTGCCCCAGATTCATAAAATTCATTTTATTACGATAAAGTTGATGCCATGTAATGGAAGAGTTCATGGTTATAATGTGGTTAACTCAAAGGAATTCATAAAAGCATTTGCATAGCTGGCGCCCGTTTGAGACCATTGCGGTCCGGCGTTTTGTACATAAAATGTATCTTCAAAAAGAAAAAAGAAATCGGCACAATTTGATTGTTAGATGACAACAAAATTGATTTCGGCAATGCAGAAAGCAAGTTGGGCTGAAGGTCTCTAAACCTCAGTTTCTGTTGGCATCGTCATTTTTAAATCTATAACCCGAATCCACGGTTCCAGACACGGAACCGGAGCCTATGTATATATCCCTGACTAAGAAATGGTCCCCTCGTCCCCGTCCTACACATCCTTGGAGTACCCCGATACTAAGGTTCCAAGCGGCGGAGAAACGAAAGTGTCTAAACAACAGTTGGAGGAGGGTGTTAAGACTCGGAGGCTTCTTCCTCCAGACTAGCATTTAATGACGTTCTATTCGGCACTAACCACGGTATCTGCCAAGGTGGTGGTGGACTCTGGGGCCGATGGCAATTTTTTTTCGTCGACCTTTCCCCAGAGGCACGCGTTCCTGTGGAGTTACTGTCCAGACCCATAAACATCAGGGTGGTCAACGATGCCATTTTAGACACACAGATCACTCACCAGTCCATTCCCCTCACCATGTCGTTCCCTCAGGGTCACCGGGAGGATATCTCCTTCCTTATTCTTCCCGGTGGATTGGATGAGGTGTTATTGGGACTTCCATGGCTGCGGTGTCACAATCCTCATATAAATTGGAACACGGGGTTAGTTTATTCCTGGGGTGAGATGTACTACCCAGTGTATGGTGGCATTAACCCAGAAGGTGGCCTTAGATCCTCCGGTCGGTATGGATGTGCTTCCAGAGCATACTGGAGCTATGCTTTCTGTGTTCTCTAAAAAGGCTGCAGAGATCTTGCTTGCCCACCGACAGTATGATTGCGCCATAGATCTGATCCCGGATCAGAGCCCTCTCGCGGTAGGGTCCATCTCCTGTCTGTCCCCGAGACCCAGGCTATGTCCGATTACATCAAGGAGAACCTGGCTCGGGGGTTTATCAGGAAATCGGTCTCTCCTGCTGGAGCGGGGTTCTTTTGTCTAGAAGAAAGGGGGTGACCTACGTCCATGTATTGATTACAGGGGATTAAATGCAATCACCATCAAAAACAAATATCCCCTGCCCCTGATTTCTGAATTGTTCGACAGGCTTTGAGGGGCTAAAATTTTTACAAAGTTAGACCTGTGTGGGGCCTATAACCTCATATGAATCCGTGAGGGCGATGAGTGGAAGATGGCCTTTAATACTCGTGATGGCCACTACGAGTACCTCGTCATGCCCTTCGGGTTATGCCCCGCTGTCTTTCAGGATTTCGTCAACGATATCTTTCGAGATTTGCTACTGTACTCCGTGGTAGTAAATCTTGACGATATCCTGATCTTCTCCCCGGACCTCTCCACACACAGAGAGGATGTTCGCAGAGTTTTTGAACGACTGCGTGCAAATTCTCTGTATTGCAAGCTTTAGAAATGCCAGTTCAAACAAGAGTCATTACCATTCTTGAGGTACTTTGGTTCCAGTAAGGGCTTGGCCATGGATCCCCAAAAATTGGTAGCTGTACAGAATTGGCAAGAGCCCCATTCTCTGAAGGCGGTACAGCGCTTCATGGGCTTCATCAATTATTATCGGGCAATTTATACCACATTTTTCTACTCTGGTTGCTCCTCTGGCCGTGCTAACCAAGAAAGGTGCCAACCCAAGAACTGCTCTAAAGAGACATCTGAGGCTTTCCGGGAGATCAAGTCTTATTTCTCAAAAGCTCCCGTCCTACATCGGCCAGATGTCAATAAGTCATTCTGTCTGGAGGTCGATGCCTCTTCTGTAGGAGCAGGTGCTGTTCTGTCCCAAAAGAATGGACAGAGTCGGAGGAGACCGTGTTTCTTCTTCTCCAAGACCTTTTCTCCAGCGGAGAGGAATTATACTATTGGGGATAAAGAGTTACTTGCAATAAAATTGGCTTTTGTTGAATAGAGGAATCTTTTGGAGGGGGCTAAACATACGTTTGTGGTGTATTCCGACCATAAAAACCTCTCATATCTGCAGACGGCGCAGCTTCTCAACCCGAGGCAGGCTCGGTGGTCCCTCTTTTTTGCCCGATTCAACCTTACTATCAATTTTCTAAAAGGGGAGAAGAATCCTCGGGCGGATGCTCTATCTAGGTCCATCGATACGATGGAGGACGATGACGAGCCCAGACTTATCGTTCCGCCTGTGAGTATGCGAACGGTGGCACCGGTGACTCTATGAAGAGAAGAAAATCCAGCTCCGGAAATAATGTAAAAATCATCCTTTTATTAAGGCAAATATTGAAATACAAAAATCCAGCATGGCTGCTGTACTAGTCTCAGCGGCGAATAAATGAAGACATCGCAACACATGGTGACTGCCCACTGAAGTCTGTTAGGGTTCGATTTCCCGCTGCTGCACAAGGGGAGTCTAGAACCGTCCCGCTGCGGTCTCCCATTCATCTCCGGCCGCAGTGGAGCCTGCTCAGCAGAGACGTTGGTCCAGGCATCTTGCCCACTCCTCTACTGTGCAGTGACTTGCTGCTGCCTTTCCTGGATCTGCTATTATAGCCAGTGCTGGAGCAGTCGTCTTTGAGACAAAGTCCTGCGTTTTCCCATCTGAGCATGCCCAGAGTGAGATCTCTCATTGGAGATCAGGGGTCACATGTTCAGGTGCTGCAGCGGCTCCTATTGGTCCGCCAGGAAGGTCATGTAGTTACGTTTGTTTGTAACAGCTTCTCATTGGTCCTTGTTCCTGGAAGGTCCTGTAGCTGTTGCTATAAAAGGGTAGCATGGCTGGGCCGCCATGCGCCAATATCAATCATTGTATGCTATGCGCCAGTGTGGTCATGTGTATGTGTGGATAGGGACCCGGCTGAAATAAGCCACTAGAATACCAACTTAATCGGTGAGGAGTTTGGTATGGTAGCTGGTCAGGGTCGGTGTCCTAGATGCCCTAGATTACCGGCATAACCGGTGAGGAGTTTTGATTGCCGTATTCAGGGTCTGGCGTTCAGACGCCATAGATTGCGGGTGACTACCGCGAGGATATTAGCACATGATCACGCTTTATGAACGCGTAGCACTTAACTGTGTACCTGAGAGCCTGACAGGACACAGTACTTTTTCTCAGCGGCCCTGTGACGGAACAGGGTTCGCTTTCAACGCTAGACAGCGCCCTAGCGTGTTTTCTTTGCCACTCAGTTGTGTCTAGTGAGTGCGCACACATCGCCATATAGCGCTGCGGCTCTCCTTCTAGCGGCTCTGTGGAGTAACAGAGTTCGCACTTATTGCCACAGCGCATTACGGCGTTTATGTTGGCGACTCTGCGGGATAACAGAGTTTGCTTCTCGCGCCATTTCTACTAGCAGCAGGCTCCGCTTGCACGGTGGACCCCGGGCTGCGAACGCACCTCTCTACTTTATATATTTGGTGCATTCCGCAGACCCTTAACATAATATTAGCGCCAGGGTCTGGCTAGTAAAATGGCGGATGAACAGCGTCTATCGCAGTACATCCAGCAGCTGGAGGGTAGGTTGGCGGCTCTTGAGCGCACAACCTCAGCTGTGGATGTTACCGCAGTCGCTGTTCAGGCTGCTAGCGTGGCTGCAGCCAGTTTGTCTTCTGCCACCTCTGCCCTACATTACCCCACCTCCCGCTTCCTGACAAGTTTGCCGGTGATAGCAAGCAATGTCGGGGATTCGTGAGTCAGTGCTCTATACAGCTCGAGCTTCTGGCTGCACGTTTTCCCACGGATCGGGCACAAGTGGGTTTTGTACTTTCTCTACTCTCGGGCAGAGCGTTGGAGTGGGCAACGCCGCTGTGGGAGCGCGACGATCGTGTGGTGCGGAGTGCTCCTCGTTTCTTGGAGGCTCTTAAAAAGGTCTTTTTAGGACCTCAGGTCACCCACGATACGGCGCTACAACTGCTGGCATTGGCACAGGGTTCGTCTTTGGTCAGTCTGTTTTCCGTCCAGTTTCGGACTCTAGCTTCTGAGCTAGATTGGTCTGATAAAGTTCTTATTCCAATCTACTGGCGAGGACTGGCTGACCATGTTAAAGACGCTTTGGCTACCAGGGAGATTCCCGCCACACTGGAGAAGCTTATCTCCATATCTACCCACATTGACCTCCGTTTTCACGAGCGGAGGTTGGAGCGGGCCCAGTGTAGGCAGAGGTTTCGGTTGGCTCCCACCTTTGCCAAACCTCTCGAATTTCCCGATCTGGTGTCCGAACCCCAAAAGGCCACAGAAGTTCCTCATGCAGGACCTAAGTCTCGGTCCGTCCGAGTATCCGTGGTCTGTAACCGTTATCAGCAGACAGGACATTATGCCAACAAATGTCCACAGCGATCGGGGAAGCGATCGCGTCTAGTGGCCCTGGGAGGAGGTTCATTAGAGACAGCGGCATTTTCCTCCAAGATGACACTTAAAGGGACAATCACTGTTGGTACTTCCATTCTCACCGCCGACCTTTGCGTGGACTCAGGAGCAGAGGGGAATTTCATGTCCTCTAGCTTTGCTCGCCGTCATGCAATACCTCTGGTGGCGCTTGACAAATCAGTGACTGTCCGGGTAGTGAGTGGGTCGACATTGCCCTCACAAATTACACACCAGACTGTTCCACTTGCATTGTCTGTATCTCCTTCCCATCAGGAACTTATTTCCCTACTCGTCCTTCCCGAGGGAATAGACGAGATCCTACTAGGTATACCTTGGCTCCGTTTCCACTCCCCACATATAGAGTGGACTTCGGGTAGGATCCTGGGTTGGAGTGATGCATGTAGAGTCAGATGTGTAAGGAGTTGCGTTCAGGTTACCACTACGGAGTTACCCGCAGATCTTACTCCACTTCCCAAGCACTACTGGTCATATGAAGACGTGTTCTCCAAGAAGGCTGCGGAGACTCTTCCGCCTCATCGCCCCTATGACTGTCCTATCGACCTCTTGCCTGGCGCAGAACCTCCTCGGGGAAGGGTCTATCCCCTCTCTCTTCCTGAGACAGAGGCCATGTCGCAATATATTCAGGAGAACCTGGCAAGAGGGTTTATTAGGAAGTCGGTGTCACCGGCAGGGGCGGGATTTTTTTGTGCAGAAGAAAAACGGAGAATTGCGTCCGTGTATTGATTACAGGGGTCTTAACGCCATCACCGTTAAAAACAAGTACCCGTTGCCCCTGATTTCTGAGCTTTTTGATAGGCTTCGGGGAGCAAGAGTATTCACTAACTAGATCTGCGCGGTGCTTATAACCTGATTCGCATCCGTGAGGGGGACGAATGGAAGACGGCTTTTTAATACCAGGATGGGCATTACGAATATCTGGTGATGCCCTCTGGGCTCTGTAATGCTCCAGCCGTTTTCCAAGACTTTGTCAATGACATCTTCCGGGATATGCTCTCCACCTCGGTCGTAGTCTATCTGGATGATATACTCATCTTCTCTCCAGATATTGACTCCCACCGGAGAGATGTCTGCAGAGTCTTCGACCTCTTACGGGCTAATTCCCTCTATGCTAAGTTAGAGAAATGTATGTTTGAGCTGGAGTCTTTACCTTTCCTTGGTTATATCATCTCAACCAGGGATTGGCTATGGATCCGGCCAAACTACAGGCTGTGATGGACTGGCAGGAACCTCACTCTCTAAAAGCGGTGCAGCGCTTTATGGGGTTCATTAATTACTATCGCCAGTTCATTCCGCATTTCTCTACCTTGGTAGCTCCCTTGGTAGCCCTCACCAAGAAGGGAGCAAATCCCAAATTGTGGTCGGAAGAGGTCTCCACGGCTTTCTCTTCTATTAAGTCTCATTTTGCTAGCGCTCCCATCCTACATCGCCCCGATGTTGATAAGCCATTTTTATTGGAGGTGGATGCCTCATCCGTTGGTGCTGGAGCAGTCCTCTTCCAAAAGGATGCTCAAGGTCGGAAGCATCCTTGCTTCTTCTTCTCTAAGACCTTCACTTCAGCGGAGAGGAATTATTCCATCGGGGATAGGGAGTTGCTAGCCATGAAGTTGGCCTTCTCTGAGTGGAGACATCTGTTGGAGGGGGCCCGTTTTCCCTTCCAAGTCTTCACCGACCACAAAAATTTGGTGTATCTGCAGACAGCTCAGTGGCTTAACTCTCGCCAGGCCAGATGGTCCTTGTTCTTCTCTCGGTTTAATTTCACACTCCATTTCCTCTCTGGAGAGAAGAACATTCGTGCCGATGCTCTCTCTCGCTCTGTGGTGTCCTCTGAAGAGGAGGTAGAGGAGCCTCGGCTTATTGTTCCCACAGAGAGCCTGAGAACAGTGGCTCCGGTTTCACTAGAGTCTGTGCCCCCGGGCAAGACTTTTGTGCCTACCAATTTGCGACCGGAGGTACTCTCTTGGGCACATTCGTCCAGGGTTGGTGGACATTTTGGGGCAAAGAGGACATCTGAATTGCTGGCGAGGACATATTGGTGGCCGCATATGGTCCGTGACGTTGGGGACTATGTTCGGGCGTGTGTCTCCTGCGCCAAAAATAAGTCTCCACGACAACGGCCAGCTGGTTTACTTTATCCTTTGCCGGTGGCAGACAGGCCCTGGGAGATGGTTGGGATGGACTTTGTGGTGGGCTTGCCCAAGTCTCGGGGTTGCACCATCATTTGGGTAATCACCGACCATTTCTCTAAAATGGTGCATCTGGTGCCACTACCACGGTTACCTTCTGCACGGGCTCTGGCAGCATTGTTCGTTAGGCACATCTTCCATCTACACGGCATGCCGGACAAAATTGTCAGTGACCGAGGTCCCCAGTTTGCGTCTCGGTTCTGGAGAGAGCTTTGTCGTCTACTCAGTATTGAGTTAAATCTCTCTTCAGCGTATCATCCTGAGACGAATGGGTTGGTAGAGAGGGCCAACCAGACCTTGGTCACCTATCTACGACATTTTGTCTCTGCCAGGCAGGATGACTGGGCATCCTTGCTACCATGGGCTGAGTTTGCATTAAACAATGCTGTGGCTGACTCCACCCGACAGACTCCTTTCCTTCTGAACTACGGTCAGCATCCGCGGGTTCCGGTGCCCATGCCCGTGTCTTCCGCCGACTCCAGGGTGGCAGACTGGGCTGTGGAGGCACGGGACATTTGGGACCGTACCCAAGATGCCATTCAGGCGTCCAAGGAGAGGATGAGGTCCTCTGCCGACGCACATCGGTGCCCCGCTCCAACATTTGCTCCTGGGGACTTGGTGTGGCTCTCCGCCCGTAACATCAGGCTGCGAGTTGAGTCCACTAAGTTGGCACCCCGCTACCTGGGTCCTTTCAAGGTCCTCGAGCAGGTTAACCCTGTGGTATACCGTTTGGCTCTTCCACCACACCTGGGTATCTCCGACACTTTTCATGTATCCCTCCTGAAACCCGTGCTCATGTCCCGGTTTTCTGAGTCATCTGCCAGGACATCGGGTTCATCTACGGATGACTATGAGGTGAACGCCATCGTAGGGTGTAAGGTGGTACGGGGCAAAAAGTTTTATTTGGTGGACTGGAGGGGCTATGGGCCTGAGGATAGGTCTTGGGAGCCTGCCGAGCATATTCACGCTCCACAGCTCATCGCTGTCTTTGAGCGCAGCGAGGCCCAAAGAAGGGGGGGCCCTAGGAGGGGGGGTAATGTTAGGGTTCGAATTCCCGCTGCTGCACAAGGGGTGTCTCGAACCCGTCCCGCTGCGGTCTCCCATTCATCTCCGGCCGCAGTGGAGCCTGCTCAGCAGAGACGTCGGTCCAGGCGTCTTGCCCACTCCTCTACTGTGCAGTGACTTGCTGCTGCCTTTCCTGGATCTGCTATTATAGCCAGTGCTGGAGCAGTCGTCTTTGAGACAAAGTCCTGCGTTTTCCCATCTGAGCATGCCCAGAGTGAGATCTCTCATTGGAGATCAGGGGTCACATGTTCAGGTGCTGCAGCGGCTCCTATTGGTCCGCCAGGAAGGTCATGTAGTTACGTTTGTTTGTAACAGCTTCTCATTGGTCCTTGTTCCTGGAAGGTCCTGTAGCTGTTGCTATAAAAGGGTAGCATGGCTGGGCCGCCATGCGCTAATATCAATCATTGTATGCTATGCGCCAGTGTGGTCATGTGTATGTGTGGATAGGGACCCGGCTGAAATAAGCCACTAGAATACCGACTTAATCGGTGAGGAGTTTGGTATGGTAGCTGGTTAGGGTCGGTGTCCTAGATGCCCTAGATTACCGGCATAACCGGTGAGGAGTTTTGATTGCCGTATTCAGGGTCTGGCGTTCAGACGCCATAGATTGCGGGTGACTCCCGCGAGGACATTAGCACATGATCACGCTTTATGAATGCGTAGCACTTAACTGTGTACCTGAGAGCCTGACAGGACACAGTACTTTTTCTCAGCGGCCCTGTGACGTAACAGGGTTCGCTTTCAACGCTAGACAGCGCCCTAGCGTGTTTTCTTTGCCACTCAGTTGTGTCTAGTGAGTGCGCACACATCGCCATATAGCGCTGCGGCTCTCCTTCTAGCGGCTCTGTGGAGTAACAGAGTTCGCACTTATTGCCACAGCGCATTACGGCGTTTATGTTGGCGACTCTGCGGGATAACAGAGTTTGCTTCTCGCGCCATTTCTACTAGCAGCAGGCTCCGCTTGCACGGTGGACCCCGGGCTGCGAACGCACCTCTCTACTTTATATATTTGGTGCGTTCCGCAGACCCTTAACAAAGTCTGGACGCGCTTCGAGCACCAAGTGCTCTTAGAATCAGAATAACCTTCAGTAGCACACCAAGTGAAATATAACAAAGACACACAGGTGAAATCAACCAAACAAATTAAAACAATTAAAAACACATGACATTAATAATGAAGCATGAATTATTTTCTAAGGTTTAAACCCGCAGGTGCACGGGTATCCAGAAGATAAATCCATAGAGCCTCTCGATCCCGAAGAAGTTTTTCGCTATCTCAACCTCTAATTTTAGCTTTAATCTGTTCTATTGCATAAATCTTCAAATATGAAATATCCCTATTATGAGTGGAAACAAAATGTTTACACATTAGATACATTCCTGATAGTAGGATACAATGTATCATGAAGGTGCTCTCGTGTCCTTTCCTTCAATCTGCGTATAGTAGATCCTACATATTTCACATTACATTTTGTACATTCCTTTATATATACAACAAAATCCGAATTGCAGTTTAAAAAATCCTTAATTTTATAAGACTTGTTATTCATAGTATTTATGACCATTAGTGTTTTGGAGGAAAAAGGACACGTTTTGCAAGGAGATTGACCACATCTGTGATAACCCACACAGGATAACCAGTTTCTGTTAGAATGAATTTCATTGTGTGAAAACAAGCTAGGAGAAGGGACATTGCCTAAAGTTAATGCTCTTCTGGAGACAAATCTAATTCCATTTTTTAATAACTCATTCATAACATCGTTACGAAGTAAATGCAAATTCTTATTTATTATAGAGCAAATTTCCTTGAAAAACCTGCTATGTGCCAAAATCATAGTGGGACGATCCCTGTTAGTATTATTCTGTGAGTCTGGTTTGTCAGTTTTAAAAAAAGATTCTCTGGGCTTGTTAGCTACAATATTAGATGCCCTCTTTTGGATCCAGTTCGGATAACCGTGTTTATTTAAGCGTTTTTTGATGGCTGCGGATTCTTTTTGGAAGGAAGGTAAATTATTACAATTCCTTTTAGCACAAATTAATTCACCTACAGAGAACGTCTTTATAGTGTGAATAGGATGAAAGCTATGTGCAGGGCTGGCGTCAGCACCCAGCCAACCCGGGCAAGTGCCGGGGCCCTGAGCAGGCGGGGGGTCCCACTCGCCGTCAGGCACCCCGGCGCCCGTTAGCGGAGGAGAGCAGTGTCAGCGCCGCCACTGGGCCCCCCCCGCTTGCTCAGGGCCCCGGCAGCAGCTGGCACAATACTTACCTCTCCCCGTGCCTCCGCTGCCGCAGCTCCGGGCTCCAGGGGGCGCCGGCGCTTCCTCTCACAGCAGCGCCGCTTAATGACATCATCATTCAGCGGCCGGCTGTGGCAGAGAGCGCGCGGACGCCAGACTGGTGAGATGTGATGTGTATCAGTATGTGTGTATGTAGTGCGGTGCTTTGTGTGTGTGTGTGTATGTATGTGAGAGAGTGCTTGTGTGCTGCGGTGCTGTCTGTGTGTGATGATGGGCAGGCATTGATGATAATGGGCAGGCATTGATGATGATGGGGAGACGATGATGCTAATGGGCAGGCATTGATGATAATGGGCAGGCATTGATGATGATGGGGAAGCGATGATGATGGGCAGGCATTGATGATAATGGGGAGGCCATGATGATGAAAGGGAGGCAATGATGATGATGGGGAGGCGATGATGATGATGGGCAGGCAATGATGATGATGGGGAGTCTTTCCACAGCGCCCTTTCCTGAGCCGTAACAGTGCAGAACGCAGCACAGCGCAGAGGAGTGCTCCATATTTTGTATGGAGCATTATATTGGGTCCAGTATTCTGTATGGAGCATTATATTGGGTCCAGTATTCTGTATGGAGCATTATATGGGTGATGAGGGGGAGACTATGTGGTGCCCATAATATTGTATGGAGGACTGTACTGTCCAGTCTGTACTGTGCACTGCGAGGATTTGGCGGTTTTTGAGCTATTGTACAATTTACAATAGATATCACTCATGTAATGGAAGAAGTGAAGTATTTGGCATTGCACTGTACCTATATTTCTCTGCCGTATCTGTGCATCATGAATCGTGGTCTGTGTTAAAGGGGCCCACTGAGGCTCTTTCGCCCGGGGCCCATAAAAACCTGGAGCCAGCCCTGGCTATGTGCATGTAAAATTGTATTACCTGCGGTAGCTTTGCGGTAGGTAGAAGTGGAAATAAATTGTTGAGGCTGACCTAATAAACATAAATCCAAAAATTGAATCTCTTTACTATTGAAATTGTGAGTAAAACTAAGATTAAATTGATTCAAATTGATATATTCCAGGAAACTTAAAACAAGATTACTATCCCCCTTCCATACCAACAGGAGATCATCTATAAATCTTGAATAATATTCAATACAATCAAGAAATGGATTGTTAGCATTAAAGATAAATAGTTCCTCTCACCAAGCCATAACTAGATTCACCACAGAAGGAGAGAACTTAGCCCCCATTGAAACACCATTTGTCTTAAAAAAAATTTTTTTTGTTGAATAAAAAATAATTGTGCGACAAAAGAAATTGTAAAACTGCAAGGACATAATCACAAAATTCATCAGGATATGAACCATATTTGAGCAGATGAAAACGCACAGCAGAGATAGCTAGACTATGCGGTATGGAGGTATATAATGATATAACATCGCAGGTACCGTATTTTTCAGACTATAAGACGCACCGGACTATAAGACGCACCCAGGTTTTAGAGGTGGAAAATAGGGAAAAATATATTTGAAGCAAAAAATGTGGTAAAATATTTAATAACATACTATTATATGTGGTGTTATTATATATAATAGCATGTTATTATGTAGGAAGCTACGGGTAGAAGATGGTGCTGCGGGACCAGTGTGGTGTCTGTAAACTACTATGTGAAGACGCTGAAGGGTGAGTATAAGGCCGGAGTCACACATGCGAGAAATTTGCACGATTTTTGTGCGAATCTCTTGTGAACATTCGGCACTGCCGCTGGCACTCAGACTGGAGCGTGCAGCTGCATAGAAATACATGCATAGAAATACATGCAGCCGCACACTCTGGTCCGAGTGCCGGCGGCAGTGCTGGGTGTTCACGAGAGAGATTCGCACAAAAATCGTGCAAATATCTCGCATGTGTGACCACGGCCTAAGAATGGGGGCTAGGGCTTATATTTAAAGCCAAACTCCAGCACTGATAACACTGGAGTGCTGCTTTAAGATCCCATGGGAGAACTATAACTCCCAGCATGTCCTGCAGATCCTATGGCATGCTGGGAGTTATAGTCCACCACAGGATGGCAGAGTGCTTTTTAATGTGCTGTCATTACTAGTCTTTTATTTAATTCTCTGTTGTACAGTGTGTCTGCAGGACCTGTGATGACATAATGAAGAGGCAGGGCTTTGTGTGGTCATGTGATGCTCCAGCCCGCCCTCTTCATGACCTCATCACAGGTCCTCCACAGGAGCATTCAGCCTCGCATCAGCACAGCCCCTGTGCTGTCAGGTATGTGATGCCTCCTGCTGCACTCTGCTCCTGCTGCCTCCTTCTACTTCCAACACATCTCCCGGCTGCTGCAGGAATCAGGCGCTGGGGAACCATGTGGCTGTCATTTGCTGCTCCCCACTCACTGCTCAGCTGATAGGTGGGCGGGGAAGTGGCTAATTAATATTCACTGCACTTAAGTGTCGGACCAGTGGTTTCCCCAGTGCTGGATTCCTGCAGCGGAGGGGATACTTTCCTGCCTCCTGCGATCCCACTCTACCGCTGCCCCCTCCCCACGTTACATTCCGACCATAAGACGCACCCACACTTTCCTCCCAAATTTGGAGGAAAAAAAGTGCGTCTTATGGTCCGAAAAATACAGTATATGTATGTGATATTCTGTATCTTTTGTTAATTATGTATTGGTATATTATTCATATAGATCTGCTTATAAATATGTGCAATATCTGCTTTAATAGCATCTTAATGGTTCATTTCTGATATATGAAGAACAATAGCTTCTCCTGTTATAATATGGTATCTTTTATAGAGGATATGAGATAGATATAGGCGTGCACACAACCATTAATAGAGTAAGGTGCAGGTGTAATAGACCAATGGTCCTAACAACATAAAGGATCAAACACCGCATAATTCTGATGCTGAAAAATTCACGTTTTATTTACAAATTAGGCAACATTTAAGGACAGAAATAAAGCGATAAATAACGTTTCGGCCCAACCTGAGCCTTTGTCAAATAACGCTGTGAAAACAAAAATAAGTGTAAATAACATAAAATATGTCTGTAGTTACGTCAATCGACATAATAGAAGACTTCAGAAATGAAAAATAAAAAACTCCCAAGGAAAAATCAAAGAAACATATATACAAATTAATATACAATATATAACAATCGTTGGTATTAGATTTCAGAGCAAACATTGCTGTAGAATAGCACAAATCAATGGAGCAAAAGAGTTCACAAATATTGAAAAAGAGTTCACAAGTATTATGGATTATAGGTTACCTTGGTGGTAGTCCAGTGCCGTGAACAGAGGTTAATAAAGGAGTAAGGACCAATATGATATCCTAATGTGGCTATATTAAGAAAGGATATAGTCGGTGAGATAAAAACAAAATAGATGTAACAGTTATCCAATACATGGAGACATCAGTGTGGGAGGGTTCCCTAATAACTGCAGCGCTAAGAGGAACAATAGTCCTAGTAAGTTGTGAGTATATTGCATACTTGAGGATAAGGTTAGGAGGCTAAAGGAAGATACCTTAATGTAGATCACTGGTAGGGACAGTTGCCCAATACAAGAAGACCTCAGTGTGGGGAGGATGGTTCCCTAACGTCAGCAGCGCTATGAGGAACAATAGTCCTTGTCAGTTATGAATATATTGCATGCTTGAAGAGAAGGTTAGGAGGCTAAAGGAAGATACCTTAATGTAGATCGCTGGTAGGGATAATGACCCAATACAAGAAGACCTCAGTGTGGGGAGGATGGTTCCCTAATATCAGCAGCATGCGGGTTACTATATGTGGGGGAGACTACACAGCATATAAAGGAACCCTCCCACACTGATGTCTCCATATATTGGATAACTGTTACATCTATTTGTTTTTACTCCTTTATTAACCTCTGTTTACGGCACAGGACTACCACCAAGGTAACCTATAATCCATAATACTTGTGAACTCTTTTTCAATATTTGTGAACTCTTTTGCTCCATTGATTTGTGCTATTCTATAGCAATGTTTGCTCTGAAATCTAATATCAACGATTGTTATATATTGTATATTAATTTGTATACCGTATTTTTCGGACTATAAGACGCACCGGACCATAAGACGCACCCCAAATTTTCAGAAAGAAAATTGGGAAAAAAAAATAATGTGTCAAATGGGGGTCCGTCTTACAGTTCGAATTTAGCTTACCACTGTGTGGGGTGGTTGGGCACTGTGGGGTGGTTGGGCACTGTGGGGTGGCTGTGTTATGTGGGGTGGCTGTGTTATGTGGGGTGGCCAAATACTCACAAATCCGGGGCGGCAGCGCTCCCAATGCAGCTTGGCTGCGATGCGGTGGTGGTGTCCGGGCAGCAGCGGGCCTCTGGGCTGCGTGGGGCCTCCGCCGGCATCTCGTCCCAGCCGGAAAGCCCCCCGCAGCTGCGACGCGGTGCCGGTGCCTCCGGTGGCGGTCCCGATCCAATGTGTGGTGCGGTGGTGGTGTTTGGGCAGCAAGCGGGCCTCTGGGCTGCGTGGGGGGCTCCGCCGGCATCTCGTCCCAGCCGGAAAGCCCCCCCGCAGCTGCGACGCGGTGCCGGCATGAGGAATGGCCGCCTGGGGCCTCCGGCAAGATGGCCGCCGCATACTCTCGTTCAAATCTCGGCAACGAGATCTCTTCCCTCAGGACAAGATCTCGTTGCCGAGATTTGAACGAGAGTATGCGGCGGCCATCTTGAATGTGCTTCTGCATCCCCGCCGACGGGTCCTGCTTCACCGCCGGCGGCTCTTGCTTCACCGCCGGCGACTCCCACAGCCCTACGTCCCCGCAGGCGGCTTGTTCTCCACTGCCGGCGGCTCCCACAGCCCTGCGTCCCCGCCGGTGAATCAGAAGCCGCCGGCGGGGACGTAGGGCTGTGGGAGCCGCCGGCGGTGCAGCACGAGCCGCCGGCTGCTCTTGCTTCACCGCTGGCGGCTCGTGCTCCACCGCCGGCGGCTCCCACAGCCCTGCATCCCCGCCGGAGGCTTCAGATTCACAGCCGGCGGCTTCTGCGTCCCCGCCGGCGGCTTGTGCTTCACCGCCGGCGGCTTGTGCTCCACCGCCGGCGGCTCCCACAGCTCCGCTCCACCGCCGACGGCTCCCACAGCCCCACTTCACCGCCGGCGGCTTTCACTTCACCGCCGGCGGCTCCTGCTCCACCGCCGACGGTCCCGCCATGCTGCATCAACGTTGGAGCCTCCCGCAGTGCCGCCCCACCGCCGGCTCCAAGCTCCTGTGATGCCGCTGAACCCCATTTACAGGTACGTTCCGATCATAAGACGCACCCTCATTTTCCCCCGATTTTGGGGGAAAAAAGTGCGTCTTATAGTCAGAAAAATACGGTATATGTTTCTTTGATTTTTCCTTGGGAGTTTTTTATTTTTCATTTCTGAAGTCTTCTATTATGTCGATTGACGTAACTACAGACATATTTTGTTATTTACACTTATTTTTGTTTTCACAGCGTTATTTGACAAAGGCTCAGGTTGGGTCGAAACGTTATTTATCGCTTTATTTCTGTCCTTAAATGTTGCCTAATTTGTTAATAAAACGTGAATTTTTATAGAGGATATACAGCTAGAGCCTATGTGCCAATTAGATTAGTCCCTTTCTTATACGGTATATTGCTGTGGACGTAGAATTAACATATGATCTCGGCATGTGGCCAGAGCGCATGCGCTGGTCAGAGCAAACCCTGTGAGTTCCTGTCTCGCTATTGATGGAAGAGCTGAGCGTGGAACGCTTGCGTTCCAGCAGCGAGTTACATGAAGTTACATTTTTTCATATGAGTGAGCTCATGGAATTGGGCATGCGCCGCTTGATGAGCCGGATTTGCCGACATTAAGAACAGCTGTGAGGAGGGCTATTTAAAGCCGCATTTTGCACACACACATATGCCCTTATCTGAAGAAGCCCAGGTGGCGAAACGGCCTGTCGGGGTGGTCCTAGTATATTGGTCTCCACAAGCTATTTATGTAAGTAGCAGGATATTTATCCATTTGTACCGCTATCATCTATTATTCAGCATGTAGTTATATGTGTGGTAATCATTGGGGATACCTGGGATAGTGACATGGCTATGTGCTAATTAGTACTGACTATGTATCAGCATATGGGATGCAAGTGCTTCTATTTTTATAGACCGCACTTTTTATGAAAATCATGCATATTTGCAGTTTTTGCACATAGCACTTTATTTATTTACTTATACCTAAAATCTAATTCAGGTTCCCGCTGTGCTCCCCCATCCAGCTCTGTGCGCCCCCATTCTCCTCTGTGCTCCCCTCCTCCTGCTCCATTATCCTGTCCTGCTCCGTGCTCCCTCATCCAGCTCTGCACTCCCCATTCTCCTCTGTGCCCACCCCGTCCTGCTTCGTGCTCTCCGTCCTCCCCCGTCCTGCTTCGTGCTCTCCGTCCTCCCCCGTTCTGCTCCGTGCTCTCCGTCCTCCCCCTTTACTGCTCCGTGCTCTCCGTTCTCCCCCCGTTCTGCTCCGTGCTCTCCATTCTCCCCCCGTCCTGCTCCGTGCTCTCCGTCCTCCCCCGTTCTGCTCCGTGCTCTCCATTCTCCCCCCGTTCTGCTCCGTGCTCTCCATTCTCCCCCCGTCCTGCTCCGTGCTCTCCGTCCTCCCCCCGTTCTGCTCCGTGCTCTCCGTCCTCCCCCCGTTCTGCTCTGTGCTCTCCGTTCTCCCCCCGTTCTGCTCCGTGCTCTCCATTCTCCCCCCGTCCTGCTCCGTGCTCTCCGTCCTCCCCCCGTTCTGCTCCGTGCTCTCCGTCCTCCCACTGTTCTGCTCCGTGCTCTCCGTCCTCCCCCCTGTCCTGCTCCGTGCTCCTTGTCCTCCTCCATGCTCCCCCCATCCTCCTCCATCATACTCACCCTCCCCGTGCCATCGCTGAACGTCCCGCCGGCAATCCTGCGTTCTCCCCGGCTTCCTGCAGCTCTCCAGCGCTGAGCGGTGACGTAATACCGCTCATTAAGGCCATGAATATGGAGGCCACGCCCATGGGAGTGGCGTCGTGTCCATATTACATGACCTTAATGAGCGGGTATTACGTCACCGCTCAGCGCTGGAGAGCTGCAGGAAGCAGGGGAGAACGCAGGATTGCAGGGACGTTAAGCGATGGCATGGGGAGGGTGAGTATGAAGTCCCGGCCACCGGCTCCTGCCGCCGCATCCCCTCTCCCGCTGGTTTCTGCCCTATGACTTGTGTATAAGCCGAGGGGGCATTTTCAGCACAAAAAAAGGTGCTGAAAATCTCAGCTTATACACGAGTATATACAGTAATTTAAATTAGAAGTAAGATTTATATCTACTTTTTTTTGCATTTGTTATCAGCATTTCATATTCTATGCTGCTGACCATATTGTTTCACATGTGATTTATAATGTAAAAATATCTACATATATCAGAGCAATATTTTGCTGATATAAAGTAATTGTTTGGAATCTTTGTTATTAATGCTTGATACATTGCATATAGCATTCCATTTGGTCATAATTGATTATACAAGTGCATGTGCTGAAATTATCGGTATATTTGTTATATTTTTGTGGACACTAATATTTCCATGACCTTTTTTGTATGTCTCTTGTTTTTTACATTTTGTTTGTTCTCTTTGAAATCAATAAAATTTGTGATTTTTATACCATGCAGTAAGCCTTTTTTCTACCATTAAATATATGGTGGATATGTTTTTGAATTGTTAAATCAAAGTGATGTTTTTCATACACACTTAGGACATTTATTGTCACGCATTTAATTGTATTTCTGTTTGTTAACAGATTGTCCGCATTTTTTAGGATGGACCTGAAAGCCAGGGAAACCACTTGGCAGTCTAAAGCATCCGATTTATTTAAACAAGGGAATATATCTGGAATACAGGATTTTACGGTTGAGAATAAAGATCTTTCCATTAGATATAGGAATGCTATTCACAAGAAAACTAAATTGTGGTGGAACAGGACCACCTTAGAGAATTATTTTTCACAAAGCATTGTTCCCAGAGGTCTAAGGGTGCAAGTGTACCCTTCTTTTGAATTGGATTTGATACAGAGATGTAAGAAGGCAGCTATTGCATGTCCACTGGAATTTATCAAAATTATTATAGATAAAAATACTGCCAGCATTAATGCCTTAGATATAGAAATTGATGAATAACATAAAACATTAAAGAGACAGCTGGCAGCAGACAAAATGGAGAATTTTGTCAAGACATTAGAAAAAGATATTGACAAATGGGAAAATGAAATCAGTGAACTTAAATCTAAGAAATTTATGATTCTGTGGATTTTGACACGGATAAAATTTTTAGATGGCAATTTCCAAAGAAAAAAGCTTCAGTATCCACGGTCAGATTTACTGGTCCAGGGCGTGATCAATCAACATATGCTGACAGCAGCACTTCCTGTAGTGAAGCAGAGAGTATGAGTGAATATCGGGTGAATACAAGGAATAGCACTCGAGATAATAGAAAGTACCCGGACATTTTCAATCAGCGTAAGATGAACAGACGCAACAATGATAAGCCCAAGGTAATAAATCTATCTAACTATGTATTGACTGAAACCCAGATTGGCCTGCTTGAAAACTAAATTGTGGTGGAACAGGACTAACTTTTTCTCCTTCCTCATCTCTAGACAAATTTGAAATAGTTAAAGATTTACACTTATTTGCATGCAAAGTCCTTTTGCAAAGGACGCACTATGATGGTGGAGAGGATCCCTTGTTTCCTACTATTAAAGAACAGGAAGCGTTGCGTGATCTAGAGGAACTTTTGGAAGAGAATGACACCAGTAAAGAGGGTAAGTTCCCCACACATCTCTTGGGTAAATCCAAAACATTTCCAAGTCTGAACATGTGCTCAGCTGTGGAAATTTTCACAAAAATTGTGTCCAGAGAAGTAGAGAACTTGCCCTCTATCCCTATCTGGCAGTCCAATCTGAACAATAAGGAGAGAAAAGCTTTAAAAGATCTACAGGCCTTAAAAGGCATAGTAATCAAACAGGCCGACAAAGGAAGTAACACAGTGGTGTGGCCTAATGTATTGTATGAAAAACAAGCCTATAAAATCTTAGAAAATGCAGGATGCTACAAGAAATTGCGGCATAATCCTGTAGCAGAGTTTCAGATTGAATTAGTGAAAATATTGGAGACGGCCTACCGGGAAGGAATTATTCCCCTGAAGATGGTAGAAGAAGTCAGTAAGTTGCAACCAAAATTGGCAACATTTTATTTGCTACCTAAGTTGCATAAACACACATTAGACCCACCAGGAAGGCCCATCGTTTCCGGGATAGGTAGTCTTTGTGAAACGGCATGTACCGTCATTGATTATTATTTGCAGCCGCTTGTACTGACTTTACCCTCTTATATTAAAGACACTACCGTGATGTTGCAAAGGCTCGATGCTTTACATCTAGAAGAGGAGGCAGTTTTAGTTACAGCGGATGTAGAAGCGTTCTATTCTTCCATCAGACAGAGAGTAATTTGTATCCATTAATGAACGAACTGATCCTGACTCTTTTAAGATTTATCTTGGAGCATAACGTGTTCACATTCAATGGTGAGATTTTTTCGCAACAGGGGACTGCGATGGGGGCCCTCGTATGCAAATTTATTCATGGGCTACTGGGAGAGGACTCTTTTCCAGGAAGATGGTATCTGTGGGATGGAAGCTGTACAGGCTTGGAGTCGTTATATTGACGATGTCATTTTTATTTGGGAAAATGACAAAATGGACCTTCTGCCCTTAATGGAGAAGTTGAATCAGAATACGTACAATATCAAATTAACGTATAACTTTGGTAGAGAGGTAGAATTTTTAGACCTTAAGATAAAGGCCCTTCCGGATGGCAAATTAATTACGGACGTCTTCAGAAAACCGACGGCAACAAACACATTGCTGCACGCTTCTTCTGCTCATCATAAATCTACCATACATGGAATTCCCACGAGTCAGTTTATGAGAGTTAAAAGATTTGTACACTCCAGAGTGATTATGAAGATCAAGCTTCAGATTTGGCATGCAGATTCAGTGAGAGGGGATATAGTAAGAGACAGATTAAATAAGGATTCAAGGAGGCGGATAGTAAAACCAGAGATTAACTATTATATAGGGTGGGAGGAATAAGGATCAAAAAACAAATGAAATCAAATTTATTACCAGATACAATAAACAATGGCCCGAATTGACCGAAATTATTCGGAAAAATTGGGCCATTTTGAAATCTGACCTCATTCTAAGGAATATTATACCAGATAAACCTTCAATAGTGCCTAGACGATCTAAAAATTTGAAAGATTTATTTCTGATACAGAATTAAAAGGATTTTTTCCTTGCCATACTTGTAAAGCACGTAACAACCATGTTAAGAGCAGGACCTTTAGTAATCATGATGGATCCAGGGTATTTGACATTCGAAAAAAACTCACTTGTAGTTCAAAAGGGGTGATCTGTCACGCCCGATGTCCCTGTGTTACGTGTATATAGGGCTCACCACAAGGGAACTTAGGATTAGGACCAGGGAGCACGTGCGTGACAGCGAGAAGGCAGTGGCAATGGAAGATGTTGATAGTTTAAAGACAATTCCAAGACACTTTAAATTGTATCACCATTGTAATCCTTCGGGTTTAAAAATCATGGCCATAGATCAGATCCAATTAGGCTGTAGAGGAGGTAATCTGGGAAAAATTTTAACCAAGAAAGAAAGCCGATGGATCTTCCATTTTGGTACTATGAATCCGCAAGGCCTCAATTGAAACTCTGGGTTTCAGTGCAGTGCTTTTTTGTATTAAAAAATAAATTCTTTTTCGTCTCACTGTTTTCCTTTTTATTTGTGTGTGCAATATATGTATTTTAATATCCATTGCAGTTTTGGAGTCTGTCTATACTACTTTCTTCTATCTCATGTTGGATGAAGTTGGAACTGACTCATGAGGAAATCTGTTGTGGCGAAATGAATATATTTCCCCCCTTTTCTGTTATAGAATATTGTTTTATTTTGCATTTTTCATATTTTTTGGGAATTGTGCAATATATTTTTTGTGACATTATTATTTGGTAAGATGGATTTTGAGGTGTATTGATAATTATATGTGTTAGGGTTTGAGTTCCTGCTGCTGCACAAGGGGAGTCTCAAACCAGTCCCACTGCGGTCTCCCATTCATCTCCGGCCACAGTGGAGCCTGCTCAGCAGAGACGTCAGTCCCAGCATCTTGCCCATTCCAGTACTGTGCAGAGACTTGTTGCTGCCTCTTCTGGATCTGCTATTATAGCCAGTGCTGGAGCAGACGTCTTTGGGACGAAGTCCTGCGTTTCCCCTTCTGAGCATGCCCAGGGTAAAATCTCTCATTGGAGATCAGGGGTCACATGTCCAGGTACTGCAGCAGCTCCCTCTTGGTCCGCCAGGAAGGTCCTGAAACTACATGTGTTTGGAACAGTTTCTCATTGGTCCTTGTTTCTGGCAGTTCCTGTAGCTGTTGCTATAAAAGGGTGGCATGGTTGGGCCGCCATGCGCTAATATCAATCGTTATATGCTTAGCGCCAGTGTGGTCATGCGTGTGTGTCGTTAGGGCCCGGCTGAAATAAGCCCCTAGAATACCGACTTAATCGGTGAGGAGTTTGGTATGCTAGCTGGTCAGGGTCGGTGTCCTAGATGACCTAGATTGCCGGCATAACCGGTGAGGAGTTTGATTGCCGTATTCAGGGCCTGGCGTTCAGACGCCATAGATTGCGGGTGACTCCCGCGAGGACATTAGCGCATGATCACGTTCTATGTTCACTTAGCTGTTCACTGTGTACCTGGGTGCCTGACAGGACACAGAAGTTTGTCTCAGCGGCTCTGTGACGTAACAGGGTTCGCTTTCAACGCTAGACAGCGCCCTAGCGTGTTTATTTTGCGACTCAAGTGTGTTAAGTGAGTTCGCACACATCGCCATATAGCGCTGCGCGTCTCCTTCTAGCGGCTCTGTGGATTAACAGAGTTCGCACATATTGCCACAGCGCGTTACGGCGTTTATTTTGGCGACTCTGCGGGATAACAGAGTTCACTTCTTGCGCAATTTTACTGGCAGCAGGCTCCGCCTGCACGGTGGACCCCGGGCTGCGAACGCACCTCTCCACATCTTATATTTATTGCGTTCCGCAAACCCTAACATAATATTAGCGCCAGGGTCTGGCTAGTAAAATGGCGGATGAACAGCGTTTACAGCTGTACATCCAGCAGCTGGAGGGTAGGTTGGCGGCTCTTGAGCGCACAACCTCAGCTGTGGATGTTACCGCAGTCGCTGTTCAGGCTGCTAGCGTAACTGCAGCCAGTTTGTCCTGTGCAACCTCTGACCCTACATTGTCCCACCTCCCGCTTCCAGACAAGTTTGCTGGTGACAGCAAGCAATGTCGGGGATTCGTCAGTCAGTGCTCCATACACCTCGAGCTTCTGGCTGCACGTTTCCCCACGGATCGGGCACAAGTGGGCTTTGTGATAGCTCTTCTGTCGGGCAGAGCGTTGGAGTGGGCAACGCCGCTGTGGGCAACGCCGCTGTGGGAGCGCAACGACCGAGTGGTGCAGAGCGCTTCTCGTTTTCTGGAGGCTCTGAAAAAGGTTTTTCTAGGACCTCAGGTCACCCACGATATGGCGCTCAAACTGCTGGCAAGTACCCAGGGTTCGGCTTTGGTCAGCCATTTTGCTGTCCAATTTCGGACTCTGGCCTCGGAATTAGAGTGGCCAGATAAAGTCCTCATTCCCGTGTTCTGGAGAGGAATGGCGGGTCATGTGAAAGACGCCCTGGCTACCAGGGAGAATCCTGCCACACTGGAGAAGCTTATCGCTATTTCCATCCGCGTCGACCTCCGTTTCCACAAGCGGAGGCTGGAACGTGCCCAGTGTAGGCAGAGTGTCCGGTTGGCTCCTACCTTCGCCACCCCTCTGGAGTCGCCTGTTCAGGCGCCAGACCTTCAGGAGGTTGCTCCTGCAGGATCTAAATCTCGGGTCACTCGTCCATCCGCTATTTGTTATATTTGCCAGCAGCGGGGACATTTTGCCAACCGATGTCCACAACGGTTGAACAAACGGTCGCGCCCAGTAACCGTAGGAACAGGGTCACTGGACGCCATGAGTTTTGCCCCTAAAGTGCTCCTCAAGGGGATAATTACCCACGGTTCTACCACCCTACCCGTCAAGCTGTGTGTGGATTCTGGGGCAGAGGGAAATTTTATGTCATCCTCCTTTGCTTCTCGCCACACCATGCATTTGGTGTTGCTGGCTGAACCAGTATCGGTACGGGTGTTGAACGGAGCAATTCTGCCCTCACAAATCATCCATCAGTCTGTCCCACTCACCTTGTCTATGTCTCCTTCCCATCAGGAGAATATGTCATTTTTTATCCTCCCTGAGGGTATAGATGAGGTTTTGTTGGGATTACCCTGGCTCCGCCACCACTCTCCCCATATTGAGTGGTCTTCAGGGAGAATTCTGGGTTAGGGTAATTTATGTAAAGGCAGATACATTAGGGACAGCGTGCAGGTCAACGCCACTGAGATACCCATAGACCTCTCTCCTCTTCCCAAGGTCTTTTGGTCTTATGCCGACGTTTTCTCGAAGAAGGCTGCGGAGACTCTTCCGCCTCATCGCCCCTATGACTGTCCTATCGACCTCTTGCCTGGAGCTGAGCCTCCTAGAGGAAGACTTTATCCCTCTCTCTTCCTGAGACAGAGGCCATGTCCCAATATATTCAGGAGAACTTGGCAAGGGGATTCATTAGGAAGTCGGTGTCACCAACGGGAGCGGGTTCTTCTTTGTGCAGAAGAAGAACGGAGAATTACGTCCGTGCATTGATTATAGGGGTCTCAACGCTATCACCGTGAAAAATAGGTATCATTTGCCGCTAATCTCTGAGCTCTTTGACAGGCTTCGGGGAGCAAGGGTATTTACTAAGCTAGACCTGCGGGGTGCGTATAACCTGATTCGCATCCGTGAAGGGGACGAATGGAGGACGGCATTTAACACCAGGGATGGGCATTATGAATATCTGGTAATGCCCTCTGGGCTCTGTAATGCCCCAGCTGTCTTCCAAGACTTTGTGAACGACATCTTCCGGGATATGTTGACCACCTCGGTGGTAGTCTATCTGGATGACATTCTCATCTTTTCTCCAGATATGGCCTCCCACCGGAGAGATGTCTGCAAGGTCTTCGACCTCTTGCGAGCAAATTCCCTATATGCGAAGTTGGAGAAGTGCATGTTTGAGCAGGAGTCTCTACCTTTCCTGGGCTATATCATCTCCACCCAGGGATTGGCTATGGATCCTACCAAACTACAGGCTGTGATGGATTGGCAAGAACCCCACTCCCTTAAGGCGGTGCAGCGCTTTATGGGGTTCATTAACTGCTATCGCCAATTCATTCCCCACTTCTCTACTTTGGTAGCTCCCTTGGTAGCCCTCACCAAGAAGGGAGCTAATCCCAAGTTGTGGTCAGAGGAGGTCACCAAGGCGCTCTCCTCCATCAAGTCGCATTTCGCCAGTGCTCCCATCTTACATCGCCCCTGATGTCGATAAACCGTTTATCTTAGAGGTGGATGCCTCTTCTGTTGGTGCTGGAGCAGTCCTTTTTCAAAAGGATGCCCAGGGTCGGAAGCATCCCTGCTTCTTCTTTTCCAAGACCTTTACACCAGCAGAGAGGAATTATTCCATCGGGGACAGGGAGTTACTGGCTATAAAGTTGGCCTTCTCCGAGTGGAGACATCTTCTGGAGGGGGCTCGCTTCCCCTTCCAAGTATTCACGGACCACAAGAACTTGGTGTATTTGCAGACAGCCCAGCGGCTAAATTCCCGTCAGGCCAGGTGGTCCTTGTTTTTCTCCCGGTTCCATTTCACCCTCCATTTCCTCTCCGGTGAGAACATTCGCGCAGACGCTCTATCCCGCTCCGTGGTGTCCTCTGAGGAGGTGGAGGAGGAGCCTCGGCTTATTGTCCCCACAGAAAGCCTAAGAACGGTGGCTCCGGTTTCGCTTGAGTCTGTGCCTCCGGGCAAGACTTTTGTGTCCACCAATTTGCGACCTGAAGTACTCTCTTGGGCACATTCGTCCAGGGTGGGTGGACATTTTGGGACAAAAAGGACATCTGAGTTGCTGGCGAGGACATACTGGTGGCCGCAGATGGCCCGTGACGTCAGGGAATACGTTCAGGCGTGCGTCTCCTGCGCCAAGAATAAGTCCCCTCGACAACGGCCAGCTGGGTTACTTTTCCCTTTACCGGTGGCAGACAGGCCTTGGGAGATGGTCGGGATGGATTTTGTAGTGGGCTTACCCAAGTCTCGGGGCTGCACCATCATCTGGGTGATAACCGACCACTTCTCCAAAATGGTGCACTTAGTGCCGTTACCACGGTTACCGTCTGCATGGGCCTTGGCAGCATTATTCATTAGGCATATTTTCCGCCTACACGGTATGCCAGACAAAATTGTCAGTGATCGAGGTCCCCAGTTTGCCTCTCGGTTCTGGAGAGAGCTGTGTAGTTTACTCAGCATTGAGTTGAATCTCTCCTCTGCATACCATCCCGAACGAATGGGTTGGTAGAGAGGGCCAACCAGACCTTGGTCACATACTTGCAACATTTTGTCTCTGCCAGGCAGGATGACTGGGCATCCTTGCTACCGTGGGCTGAGTTCGCTCTAAATAATGCTGTGGCTGACTCCACCGGACAGACCCCATTCCTCCTGAACTACGGTCAGCATCCGCGGGTACCAGTGCCCATGCCCGTGTCTTCCGCTGATTCCAGGGTGGCAGACTGGGCTGTGGAGGCACGGGACACTTGGAACCGCACCCAGGATGCCATTCAGGCCTCCAAAGAGAGGATGAGGTCTTCGGCCGATGCCCATCGGCGCCCCGCTCCTACATTTGCTCCGGGTGACCTAGTGTGGCTTTCTGCCCAAAACATCAGGCTACGTGTAGAGTCCACCAAGTTGGCACCTCGCTTTTTGGGCCCCTTTAAAGTTCTTGAGCAGGTGAACCCGGTGGTTTACCGCCTAGCCCTTCCGCCCTGCCTTGGTATCACTGACACCTTTCACGTGTCCCTCCTGAAACCAGTGGCCATTTCCCGGTTTTCCGAGTCATCTGCCGGGACGTCGGGTTCATCTACCGACGATCATGAGGTGAACGCCATTGTTGGGTGCAAGGTGGTACGAGGCAAAAAAATTTATTTGGTGGATTGGAGGGGTTATGGGCCTGAGGATAGGTCCTGGGAGCCTGCCGAGCATGTTCAGGCTCCGCAGCTCGAAGGGGGGGTAATGTTAGGGTTCGAGTTCCCGCTGCTGCACAAGGGGAGTCTCGAACCAGTCCCGCTGCAGTCCCTCATTCATCTCCAGCCGCAGTGGAGCCTGCTCAGCAGAGACGTTGGTCCCAGCGTCTTGCCCATTCCAGTACTGTGCAGAGACTTGCTGCTGCCTCTCCTGGATCTGCTATTATAGCCAGTACTGGAGCAGATGTCTTTGGGACGAAGTCCTGCGTTTCCCCTTCTGAGCATTCCCAGGGTAAGCTCTCTCATTGGAGATCAGGGGTCACATGTTCAGGTACTGCAGCAGCTCCTATTGGTCCGCCAGGAAGGTCATGAAACTACATGTGTTTGGAACAGTTTCTCATTGGTCCTTGTTTTTGGCAGGTCCTGTAGCTGTTGCTATAAAAGGGGGCATGGCTGGGCCGCCATGCGCTAATATCAATCATTATATGCTTAGCGCCAGTGTGGTCATGCGTGTGTGAGGTTAGGGCCCGGCTGAAATAAGCCCCTAGAATACCGACTTAATCGGTGAGGAGTTTGGTATGCTAGCTGGTCAGGGTCGGTGTCCTAGATGCCCTAGATTGCCGGCATAACCGGTGAGGCGTTTGATTGCCGTATTCAGGGCCTGGCGTTCGGACGCCATAGATTGCGGGTGACTCCCGCGAGGACATTAGCGCATGATCACGTTCTATGTTCGCTTAGCTGTTCACTGTGTACCTGGGTGCCTGACAGGACACAGAAGTTTGTCTCAGCGGCTCTGTGACGTAACAGGGTTCGCTTTCAACGCTAGACAGCGCCCTTGCGTGTTTATTTTGCGACTCAGTTGTGTTAAGTGAGTTCGCACACATTGCCATATAGCGCTGCGGGACTCCTTCTAGCGGCTCTGTGGATTAACAGAGTTTGCACATATTGCCACAGCGCGTTACGGCGTTTATTTTGGCGACTCTGTGGGATAACAGAGCTCGCATCTTGCACCATTTTACTAGCAGCAGGCTCCGCCTGCACGGTGGACCCCGGGCTGCGAACGCACCTCTCCACATCTTATATTTGTTGCGTTCCGAAGACCCTAACACACGGTCAGATTTACTGGTCCAGGGCGTGGAGAATTTTGTTAAGACATTAGAAAAAGATATTGACAAATGGGAAAATGAAATCAGTGAACTTAAATCTAAGAAATTTATGATTCTGTGGATTTTGACACGGATAAAATTTTTAGATGGCAATTTCCAAAGAAAAAAGCTTCAAGTACCCACGGTCAGATTTACTGGTCCAGGGCATGATCAATCAACATATGCTGACAGCAGCACTTCCTGTAGTGAAGCAGAGAGTATGAGTGAATATCGGGTGAATACAAGGAATAGCACTCGAGATAATAGAAAGTACCCGGACATTTTCAATCAGCGTAAGATGAACAGACGCAACAATGATAAGCCCAAGGTAATAAATCTATCTAACTATGTATTGACTGAAACCCAGATTGGCCTGCTTGAAAACTAAATTGTGGTGGAACAGGACTAACTTTTTCTCCTTCCTCATCTCTAGACAAATTTGAAATAGTTAAAGATTTACCCTTATTTGCACACAAAGTCCTTTTGCAAAGGATGCACTATGATGGTGGAGTGGATTCTTTGTTTCCTACTATTAAAAAAAAGGAAGCGTTGCGTGATCTAGAGGAACTTTTGGAAGAGAATGACACCAGTAAAGAGGGTAAGTTCCCCACACATCTCTTGGGTAAATCCAAAACATTTCCCAGTCTGAACATGTGCTCAGCTGTGGAAATTTTCACAAAAATGGTGTCCAGAGAAGTAGAGCTTGCCCTCTATCCCTATCTGGCAGTCCAATCTAAACAATAAGGAGAGAAAAGCTTTAAAAGATCTACAGGCCTTAAAAGGCATAGTAATCAAACAGGCCGACAAAGGCGGTAACACAGTGGTGTGGCCTAATGTATTGTATGAAAAACAAGCCTATAAAATCTTAGGAAATGCAGGATGCTACAAGAAATTGCGGCATAATCCTGTAGCAGAGTTTCAGATTGAATTAGTGCAAATATTGAAGACGGCTTACCAGGAAGGAATTATTCCCCTGAAGATGGTAGAAGTAGTCAGTAAGTTGCAACCAAAATTGGCAACATTTTATTTACTACCTAAGTTGCATAAACACACATTAGACCCACCAGGAAGGCCCATCGTTTCCGGGATAGGTAGTCTTTGTGAAACGGCATGTACCGTCATTGATTATTATTTGCAGCCGCTTGTACTGACTTTACCCTCTTATATTAAAGACACTACCGTGATGTTGCAAAGGCTCGATGCTTTACATCAAGAAGAGGAGGCAGTTTTAGTTACAGCGGATGTAGAAGCGTTCTACTCTTCCATCAGACACGAAGATGGGTGGGCTTGTGTCGCCCATTATCTTTATGAGAGTAATTTGTATCCGTTAATGAAAGAACTGATCCTGACTCTTTTAAGATTTATCTTGGAGCACACCGTGTTCACATTCAATGGTGAGATTTTTTCGCAACAGGGGACTGCGATGGGGGCCCTCGTATGCAAATTTATTCATGGGCTACTGGGAGAGGACTCTTTTCCAGGAAGATGGTATCTGTGGGATGGAAGCTGTACAGGCTTGGAGTCGTTATATTGACGATGTCATTTTTATTTGGGAAAATGACAAAATGGACCTTCCGCCCTTAATGGAGAAGTTGAACCAGAATACGTACAATATCAAATTAACGTATAACTTTGGTAGAGAGGTAGAATTTTTAGACCTTAAGATAAAGGCCCTTCCGGATGGCAAATTAATTACGGACGTCTTCAGAAAACCGACGGCAACAAACACATTGCTGCACGCTTCTTCTGCTCATCATAAATCTACCATACATGGAATTCCCACGGGTCAGTTTATGAGAGTTAAAAGAATTTGTACACTCCAGAGTGATTATGAAGATCAAGCTTCAGATTTGGCATGCAGATTCAGTGAGAGGGGATATAGTAAGAGACAGATTAAATAAGGATTCAAGGAGGCGGATAGTAAAACCAGAGATTAACTATTATATAGGGTGGGAGGAATAAGGATCAAAAAACAAATGAAATCAGATTTATTACCAGATACAATAAACAATGGCCCGAATTGACCGAAATTATTCGGAAAAATTGGGCCATTTTGAAATCTGACCCCATTCTAAGGAATATTATACCAGATAAACCTTCAATAGTGCCTAGACGATCTAAAAATTTGAAAGATTTATTAGTTCATAGTCACTATTCATTGCTCCCCACTGATATTTCTGATACAGAATTAAAAGGATTTTTTCCTTGCCATACTTGTAAAGCATGTAACAACCATGTTAAGAGCAGGACCTTTAGTAATCATGATGGATCCAGGGTATTTGACATTGTAAAAAACTCACTTGTAGTTCAAAAGGGGTGATCTGTCACGCCTGATGTCCCTGTGTTAAAGTGTATATAGGGCTCACCACAAGGGAACTTAGGATTAGGACCAGGGAGCACGTGCGTGACAGCGAGAAGGCAGTGGCAATGGAAGATGTTGATAGTTTAAAGACAATTCCAAAGACACTTTAAATTGCATCACCATTGTAATCCTTCGGGTTTAAAAATCATGGCCATAGATCAGATCTTATTAGGCTGTAGAGGAGGTAATCTGGGAAAAATTTTAGCCCAGAAAGAAAGCCGATGGATCTTCCATCTTGGTACTATGAATCCGCAAGGCCTCAATGAAACTCTGGGTTTCAGTGCTTTTTTGTAGTAAAAAATAAAGTATTTTTCGTCTCACCGTTTTCCTTTTTATGTTTTTATTTGTGTGTGCAATATATGTATTTTAATCAGTTTTAATATCCATTGCAGTTTTGGAGTCTGTCTATGCTACTTTCTTCTATCTCATGTTGGATGAAGTTGGAACTGACTCATGTGGAAATCTGTTGGTGGCGAACTGAAGATATTTCCCCCCCTCCTTTTCTGTTATAGAATATTGTTTTATTTTGCGTTTTTCATTTTTTTTGTGAATTGTGCATATATATTTTTTGACATTATTATTTGGTAAGATGGATTTTGAGGTGTATTGATAATTATATGTGATATTATGTATCTTTTGTTAATTATGTATTGGTATATTATTCATGTAGATCTGCTTATAAATATGTGCAATATCTGCTTTAATAGCATCTGAATGGTTCACTTGTGATATATGAAGAACAATAGCTTCTCCTGTTATAATATGGTATCTTTTATAGAGGATATACAGCTAGAGCCTATGTGCCAATTAGATTAGTCCCTTTCTTATATATTGCTGTGGTCGTAGAATTAACATATGATCTCGGCATGTGGCCAGAGCGCATGCGCCGGTCAGAGCAAACCCTGTGAGTTCCTGTCTCGCTATTGATGGAAGCGCTGAGCGTGGAGCGCTTGCGTTCCAGCAGCGAGTAACAGGAAGTCACATTTTTCATATGGGTGAGCTCATGGACTTACGCATGCGCCGCTTGATGAGCCGGATTTGCCGACATTAAGAACAGCTGTGAGGAGGGCCATTTAAAGCCGCATTTTGCACACACACATATGACCCTATCTGAAGAAGCCCAGGTGGCAAAACGGCCCGTCGGGGTGGTCCTGGTATATTGGTCTCCACAAGCTATTTACGTAAGTAGCAGGATATTTATCCATTTGTACCGTTATCATCTATTATTCAGCATGTAGTTATATGTGTGGTAATCATTGGGGATACCTGGGCTAGTGACATGGCTATGTGCTAATTAGTACTGACTATATATCAGCATATGGGATGCAAGTGCTTCTATTTTTATAGACCGCACTTTTTGTGAAAATCATGCATATTTGCAGTTTTTGCACATAGCACTTTATTTATTTACTTATACCTAAAATCTAATTCAGGTTCCCGTTCAATATGGAAGGGGTAGGTTATTTATTTACTCTCTTCTATGGCCACATTTTTTATCTCAGTATGTGCACATAATTTAAATTAGAAGATTTATATCTACTTTTTTTGCATTTGTTATCAGCATTTCATATTCTATGCTACTGACCATATTGTTTCACATGTGATTTATAATGTAAAAATAATATATTGATAAACAGAAAAATGAATTAGAAGAAACCAAGCGAAGGAAATGGTGTAGAGATATGGAGGACTATGAGACGGGCCACGTTTATACATGGCAAAGGGAAAATATCAAATCTTCTTGGAAGAAAAAAGGTTGTGTGGAGGACGTAATAGAAAGAGGGATGAAAACTGTTTTGTGTACTAATGAAATTTGTCTCCTCCGATATAGATCTAGTCAAAACAAAAGGAGAGGAGGGAGGCGCCACCGTCGACAACAAAAGAGGCAGATTAGAGAAGAATCGGTCACAGCCACAGAGACAAGCTGCGATGAAGAAAAAGGACTTGAATTAGTCATTAATATTTCAAAAAAGGTATTAACAGATGCACAATTAGCAATTTTAAGTAAAGGTCTCAGTTTTAGTCCATGTCTTCATACCAATTGGTTTGATCTACAGCTTGACTTAGAAAGATTTTTTAGGTCAATTAAGATTAAGGAATGGTCATCAGGGGTGTTATTACCTATTGAGAAACGATCTAGTGAATTCAGGTTGAAATCTGCTAATTTGAAAAAGAAAAGCAATTTTGTACCGCCTAATAACTCCACTGTGATTGATGCATTTATGAAAGCAGTAAAAATGGAAATAGAGGGATTAAGACATAAAATGGTCATGAATTTTAAGCATCCTAATGTTTCTAGATTGGAATTTGATGCATTGCAGGAGTTGGTCCATGACGACGACATCATTGTGAAGCCCGCAGATAAGGGTGGTGCTGTCGTCGTCATGGACAAATCCGACTATTTGAGAGAAATTCATACAAAATTGAGTGATAGTAATGTATATTTAAAACTAAATGGGGATGCCAAATTTAGAATTATTAAGGAAATAAAGGGCTGTTTGAAAGAGGCATTGGGCCTGGAGATTATTGATCAGTCCCTATATGACTATTTGCTAATAGAAAATCCTAGAACCCAGTTCTTATGTTTTAGTAGCTGAGGAGAGCAGGCAAAAACGGCAATACACCAGAGAGGTTGGGATCTACTGGATTGCAGTACCCTGACTAACCACCACAACTAAAGGCAGCCGTGGAGCGTTCCTACGTTGGTCCTAGACGCCTCGTCACAGCCTGAGAGGCTAACTACACCTAAAGATAGAAAGAGGAAAGCTATCTGCCCCGGAGCAGATCCCCAAAGAACATAGGAAGCCGCCAAACATGTAATGGCGGTTAGACAAGAGGAATACAGACACAGACAGAAAATAGTATGAGCAAACGCTGGGGCCCAATCTGCCTGGACAGAAAAGGATAGGAACGATACTTAATGCAATCCCAAAAAAACCCTAAAAAAAAGCCAACGCTACTAATTGCAAAAACACCTGAGATCACACGACCTCTACCACCTAAATTAGTTCTCTGGTGTAACAAAACTAAGCCGCAGCCACAGAAAAAACTGGAAAAGGCAAATGAACAAACAACAGTGGCTCCAGAGGAACCGAGAGGCGCCCAAGCCCCCCGAGGAGGAGAACCTGGTCAACCTCACAGAAATACAGAGAAAATTGCAAAAGGCAAGCACAAAAACAAAAAACAGAAAAAAACTTATCTGAGAGCAGGAGAAGAGGCAAGACTCAGCAAGCTTCCAAGTGAACGAGGAAACGTTGAGACAAGAACAATTGATTACCGGCAACCTTGATGGGGGGAAACCTCCCTTATATCCAGCCAGTCCGTGATTCCTGATTGCCAATCCTCATTGAATGGTTCAGTACCGTTTGTAAACACCAGAGGGAGCTTCTGCTCAGAATTCATTTCTAAAACATTCATAACACCCAGTATTTTATGTTCTACCTAAAGTACATAAGTCACTCCAGAGTCTACCTGGGCGCCCTATAGTATCCGGAGTGGACTCTGTATTTAATAGATTGGGTATATTTTTGGATAGGTTGCTTAACCCTTTGGCTAAAAAACTTAGATCCTATATTTGGGACACAGTAGATTTTTTAAATAAGTTGGAGGATATACAATTACAGGACCATACTATTTTGGTATCATTTGACGTTATATCACTCTATACGTCTATTGAACACGACAGGGGGGTAGCGGCGGTGTCAAAAATGTTGGATAAAGAACATTTTTTTTCTGAAAATGGTAAAAAATGTATTCTTGCAATTTTGAATATAATCTTAAGACAAAACTATTTCTTATTCGGTAATGACTACAATCTGCAATGCAGGGGAACTGCGATGGGGGCTAATATGGCCCCCGCTTATGCTAATCTTGTTATGGGGGTCCTTGAGGAGGAGTTCGTCTATGTGTCCCACCACTTTCGACATGTGTCGACGTGGTGGAGATACATAGACGACATCCTCCTCTGGACCGGTACTCAGCAGGAGTTAGAGGCCATCCATATATATCTTAATGAGATAGATGAAACCATTAAATTCACAGTAAATTTTTCTATGAAGGAAATACAATTTTTAGGATGTTTTGGTAAAACAAAGGAACAATAAACTGGTTGTTAAGGGTCTGCGGAACGCACCAAATATATAATGTAGAGAGGTGCGTTCGCAGCCGGGGTCCACCGTGCAAGCGGAGCCTGCTGCTAGTAAAAATGGCGCGAGAAGCAAACTCTGTTATCTCGCAGAGTCGCTAACATAAACGCCGTAATGCGCTGTGGCAAAAAGTGCGAACTCTGTTACTTCACAGAGCCGCTAGAACAGGGGTGGGCAATTAATTTTGCCAGGGGGCCGCATGAGAAATTGGGATGGTTTTAGAGGGCCGGACTAATATAATTAACTCCGTTCTACCCAATACTGTATATATACATATATATATATACTGAATACTGCATATATACATACCTGCCCATTATCATCATCTTCTCCCCATCATCATCAATGCCTCCCCATTATCAGCAATGCCTGCCCATCATCATCTTCTCCCCATCATCAATGCCTGCCCATTATCATCAATGCCTGCCCATTATCATCATCTTCTCCCCATCATCATCAATGCTCCCCATTATCAGCAATGCCTGCCCATCATCATCTTCTCCCCATCATCAATGCCTGCCCATTATCATCAATACCTGCCCATTATCATCATCTTCTCCCCATCATCATCAATGCCTGCCCATCATCATCATCATCTTCTCCCCATCATCAATGCCTGCCCATTATCAATACCTGCCCATTATCATCATCTTCTCCCCATCATCATCAATGCCTGCCAATCATCTTCTCCCCATCATCAATGCCTGCCATTATCATCAATACCTGCCCATTATCATCATCTTCTCCCCATCATCATCAATGCCTCCCCAT
Source organism: Oophaga sylvatica (assembly GCA_033576555.1). Taxonomy (NCBI): domain Eukaryota; kingdom Metazoa; phylum Chordata; class Amphibia; order Anura; family Dendrobatidae; genus Oophaga; species Oophaga sylvatica. The sequence goes on along the minus strand of JARQOD010002631.1, from coordinate 40,130 downwards.
TATCAGCAATGCCTGCCCATCATTATCTTCTCCCCATCATCAATGCCTGCCCATTATCATCAATGCCTGCCCATTATCATCATCTTCTCCCCATCATCATCAATGCCTCCCCATTATCAGCAATGCCTGCCCATCATCATCTTCTCCCCATCATCAATGCCTGCCCATTATCATCAATACCTGCCCATTATCATCATCTTCTCCCCATCATCATCAATGCCTGCCCATCATCATCATCATCTTCTCCCCATCATCAATGCCTGCCCATTATCAATACCTGCCCATTATCATCATCTTCTCCCCATCATCATCAATGCCTGCCCATCATCTTCTCCCCATCATCAATGCCTGCCCATTATCATCAATACCTGCCCATTATCATCATCTTCTCCCCATCATCATCAATGCCTCCCCATTATCAGCAATGCCTGCCCATGATCATCAATACCTGCCCATTATCATCATCTTTCCCTCCCATCTCATTACAGCATATCAATGCTCCCCCATATCACAATGCCTCCAATCACATGCTCTCTTCTCCCATCATCAATGCTGCCCATTTCATCAATGCTGCCCATTATCATCATTTCCCACATCATGCCTCCCATTATCAGCAATGCCTGCCCATGATCACACACAGACAGCACATAAGCACTCTCTCACATACATACAACACACACACACACACAAAGTACCGCACTACATAGACACAGACACACACAGAGACACGTCTTACCTGTCCAGCGTCCCCGCTCTCTGACACAGCCGGCCGCTGAATGATGACGTCATTCAGCGGCCAGCTGTGAGAGGAAGCGCCGGTGAAGCCCGGAGCTGCAGCAGCGGAGGCACGGGAGAGGTAAGTATTGTGCCAGCTGATGCCGGGGCCCTGAGACTGCCGGAGCGCCTCCGCGGGCCGGTCACTGACAGCCGGTGGGCCGGATGCGGCCCGCGGACCGCCCCTTGCCCGGGTCTGCGCTAGAAGGAGAGCCACAGCGCTATATGGCGATGTGTGCAAACTCACTAAACACAACTGAGTCGCAAAGAAAACACGCCAAGGCGCTGTCTAGCGTTGAAAGCGAACCCTGTTACGTCACAGGGCCGCTGAGAAAAAGCACTGTGTCCTGTCAGGCTCTCAGGTACACAGTTAAGTGCTAAGCGTACATAAAGCGTGATCATGTGCTAATGTCCTCGCGGGAGTCACCCGCAATCTATGGCGTCTGAACGCCAGACCCTGAATAAGGCAATCAAAACTCCTCACCGGTTATGCCGGTAATCTAGGGCATCTAGGACACCGACCCTGACCAGCTAGCATACCAAACTCCTCACCGATTAAGTCGGTATTCTAGTGGCTTATTTCAGCCGGGTCCCTAACCACACACACGCATGATCACACGGGCGCATAGCATACAATGGAAGATATTAGCGCATGGCGGCCCAGCCATGCTACCCTTTTATAGCAACAGCTACAGGACCTGCCAGAAACAAGGACCAATGAAACTTGTTTCAGAACATCAGTAATCGCAGGGCCTTCCTGGCGGACCAATAGGAGCCGCTGCAGTACCTGAGCATGTGACCCCTGATCTCCAATGAGAGATCTCACTCTGGGCATGCTCAGAAGGGAAAATGCAGGACTTTGTTCCAAAGACGTCTGCTCCAGCACTGGCTATAATAGCAGATCCAGGAAAGACAGCAGCAAGTCACTGCACAGTAGTGGAGTGGGCAAGATGCTTGGACCGACGTCTCTGCTGAGCAGGCTCCACTGCGGCCGCAGATGAATGGGAGACCGCAGCGGGGAAGGTTCGAGACTCCCCCTGTGCAGCAGCGGGAACTCGAACCCTAACATTACCCCCCCTCCTAGGGCCCCCCCTTCTCTGGGCCTCGCTGCGTTCAAAGGCAGCGATGAGCTGCGGAGCATGAACATGCTCGGCAGGCTCCCAAGACCTATCCTCAGGCCCATAGCCCCTCCAGTCCACCAAATAAAACTTTTTGCCCCGTACCACCTTACACCCTACGATGGCGTTCACCTCATGGTCATCCGTAGATGAACCCGATGTCCCGGCAGATGACTCAGAAAACCGGGACATGAGCACGGGTTTCAGGAGGGATACGTGAAAGGTGTCGGAGATATCCAGACGTGGTGGAAGAGCCAAACGGTATACCACAGGGTTAACCTGCTCGAGGACCTTGAAAGGACCCACGTAGCGCGGTGCCAACTTAGTGGACTCAACTCGCAGCCTGATGTTACGGGCGGAGAGCCACACCATGTCCCCAGGAGCAAATGTTGGAGCGGGGCAAATGTTGGAGCGGGGCGCCGATGTGCGGCGGCGGAGGACCTCATCCTCTCCTTGGATGCCTGAATGGCATCCTGGGTACGGTCCCAAATGTCCCGTGCCTCCACAGCCCAGTCTGCCACCCTGGAGTCGGCGGAAGACACAGGCATGGGCACCGGAACCCGCGGATGCTGACCGTAGTTTAGGAGGAATGGAGTCTGTCCGGTGAAATCAGCCACAGCATTGTTTAGTGCAAACTCAGCCCATGGTAGCAAGGATGCCCAGTCATCCTGCCTGGCCGAGACAAAATGTCTTAGATAGGTGACCAAGGTCTGGTTGGCCCTCTCTACCAACCCATTCGTCTCAGGATGGTATGCTGAAGAGAGATTTAACTCAATACTGAGTAGACGACAAAGCTCTCTCCAGAACCGAGACGCAAACTGGGGACCTCGGTCACTGACAATTTTGTCCGGCATGCCGTGTAGACGGAAGATGTGCCTAACGAACAACGCTGCCAGAGCCCGTGCAGAAGGTAACCGTGGAAGCGGCACCAAATGCACCATTTTGGAAAAATGGTCGGTGATTACCCAAATGATGGTGCAACCCCGAGACTTGGGCAAGCCCACCACAAAGTCCATCCCAACCATCTCCCAGGGCCTGTCTGCCACCGGCAAAGGGTAAAGTAACCCGGCTGGCCGTTGTCGTGGAGACTTATTCTTGGCGCAGGAGACACACGCCCGAACATAGTCCCCAACGTCACGGACCATATGCGGCCACCAATATGTCCTCGCCAGCAATTCAGATGTCTTCTTTGCCCCAAAGTGTCCACCCACCCTGGACGAATGTGCCCAAGAGAGTACCTCCGGTCGCAAATTGGTAGGCACAAAAGTCTTGCCCGGGGGCACAGACTCTAGTGAAATCGGGGCCACTGTTCTCAGACTCTCTGTGGGGACGATAAGCCGAGGCTCTTTCACCTCCTCCTCAGAGGACACTACAGAGCGAGAGAGAGCGTCGGCACGAATGTTCTTCTCTCCCGAGAGGAAATGCACAGTGAAATGAAACCGGGAGAAGAACAAGGACCATCTGGCCTGGCGAGAATTAAGCCACTGGGCTGTCTGAAGATATACCAAATTTTTGTGATCCGTGAAGACTTGGAAGGGAAAGCGAGCTCCCTCCAACAGATGTCTCCACTCCGAAAAGGCCAACTTCATTGCTAGCAACTCCCTGTCCCCGATGGAATAATTCCTCTCCGCTGGTGTGAAGGTCTTGGAGAAAAAGAAGCATGGATGCTTCCGACCTTGAGCATCCTTTTGGAAGAGGACTGCTCCAGCACCAACGGACGAGGCATCCACCTCCAATATAAATGGCTTATCAACATCGGGGCGATGTAGAATGGGAGCGCTAGCGAAATGGGACTTAATAGAAGTGAAGGCCTTGGAGACCTCTTCAGACCACAATTTGGAATTAGCTCCCTTTTTGGTGAGGGCAACCACGGGAGCTACCAAAGTTGAGAAATGGGGAATGAACTGGCGATAATAATTAATGAACCCCATAAAGCGCTGCACCGCTTTAAGGGAATGAGGTTCTTGCCAGTCCATCACAGCTTGTAATTTGGCAGGATCCATAGCCAATCCCTGGGCAGAGATGATATACCCAAGAATGGTAAAGACTCCTGCTCAAACACGCATTTCTCCAACTTTGCATAAAGGGAATTTGCCCGCAAGAGGTCGAAGACCCTGCAGACATCTTTCCGGTGGGAGTCAATATCTGGAGAGAAGATGAGAATATCATCCAAATAGACCACGACCGAGGTGGAAAGCATATCCCGGAAGATGTCATTAACAAAGTCTTGGAAAACGGCTGGGGCTTTACAGAGCCCAAAGGGCATCACCAGATACTCATAGTGCCCATCCCTGGTATTAAAAGCCGTCTTCCACTCGTCCCCCTCGCGGATACGAATCAGGTTGTAAGCACCCCGCAGGTCTAATTTGGTAAATACCCTTGCTCCCCGAAGCCTATCAAAGAGCTCAGAAATTAAAGGCAGCGGGTATTTATTCTTAACGGTAATGGCGTTAAGACCCCTGTAATCTATGCAGGGACGTAATTCTCCGTTCTTCTTTTGCACAAAGAAGAACCCTGCCCCAGCAGGTGACACTGACTTCCTGATGAACCCTCTTGCCAGATTTTCCTGAATGTATTGGGACATAGCCTCCGTCTCCGGGAGAGAGAGAGGATAGACCCTTCCCCGGGGAGGTTCTGCTCCAGGCAAGAGGTCAATAGGACAGTCATAGGGGCGGTGAGGCAGAAGCGTCTCCGCAGCCTTTTTGGAGAACACGTCTACATAGGACCAATAGCACTTGGGCAGGGAAGTGAGATCTGCGGGTATCCCTGTAGTAGCAACCTGAACACACTCCCTCACACATTTACCTCTACAAGACTCACTCCAACCCCGTATCTTCCCAGAGGACCACTCAATATGTGGGGAGTGAAGACGAAGCCAGGGTACTCTCCCAGCAGAGCCTCATCTATACCCTCAGGAAGGACAAGGAAAGAAATAATCTCCTGATGGGAAGGAGACATAGCTAATGTGAGAGGGATTGTCTGATGTGTGATCTGTGAGGGCAGTATGGAGCCATTCACCACTCGAACAGTCACCGGTTTGGTGAGCATCACCTGAGGTATTGTGTGACGGAGAGCAAAAGCAGAGGACATAAAATTCCCCTCTGCTCCAGAATCCACACAAAGCTCAACTGTTAGAGTGGATTGACCAAAAGAGATTGTCCCTTTAAAGGACAGCTTGGAGGCGAATGCTGTTGACTCTAGTGAACCTCCTCCCATGGTCACTAGACGCGAACGTGTACGTGATCGCTGGGGACATCTATTGGCATAATGTCCTGGCTGCTGGCACACTCTACAGACCACGGATACTCGAGTGGTCCGAGACTTAGATTCCACTCGAGAAGTCTCCACGGTTTCTGGGGAGTCGGACGCCTGAACGGGAAATTCAAGAGGTTTGGCAAAGGTGGGTGCCAGCTGAAACCTCTGCCAACACTGGGTCCGCTCTAACCTCCGCTAGAGAAAACGGAGGTCGATGCGGGTAGATATAGAAATGAGTTTCTCCAGTGTGGCAGGAATCTCCCTGGTAGCCAAAGCGTCCTTTACATGATCTGCCAGTCCTCTCCAGAACACTGGAATAAGAACTTTATCTGGCCACTCAAATTCAGAGGCCAAAGTCCGAAATTGGACTGAGAACTGGCTGACCATGGACAAGCCCTGTGACATTGCCAGCAGTTGGAGCACAGTATCGTGCGTGACCTGAGGTCCTAAAAAGACCTTTTTCAGAGCCTCTAAAAACCGAGAAGCACTCCGCACCACACGATCGTCTTGCTCCCACAGCGCCGTTGCCCATTCCAATGCTCTGCCCGAGAGTAGAGATAATACAAAACCCACTTGTGCCCGATCCGTGGGGAAACGTGCAGCCAGAAGCTCGAGCTGTATTGAGCACTGACTCACGAATCCCCGACATTGCTTGCTGTCACCGGCAAACTTGTCAGGAAGCAGGAGGTGGGATAACGTAGGGGCAGAGGTGGCAGAGGACAAACTGGCTGCAGCCACGCTAGCAGCCTGAACAGCGACTGCGGTAACATCCACAGCTGAGGTTGTGCGCTCAAGAGCCGCCAACCTACCCTCCAGCTGCTGGATGTACTGCCTTAGACGCTGGTCATCCGCCATTTTACTAGCCAGACCCTGGCGCTAATATTATGTTAAGGGTCTGCGGAACGCACCAAATATATAATGTAGAGAGGTGCGTTCGCAGCCCGGGGTCCACCGTGCAAGCGGAGCCTGCTGCTAGTAAAAATGGCGCGAGAAGCAAACTCTGTTATCCCGCAGAGTCGCTAACATAAACGCCGTAATGCGCTGTGGCAAAAAGTGCGAACTCTGTTACTCCACAGAGCCGCTAGAAGGAGAGCCGCAGCGCTATATGGCGATGTGTGCAAACTCACTAAACACAACTTAGTCGCAAAGAAAACACGCTAGGGCGCTGTCTAGCGTTGAAAGCGAACCCTGTTACGTCACAGGGCCGCTGAGAAAAAGCACTGTGTCCTGTCAGGCTCTCAGGTACACAGTTAAGTGCTAAGCGTACATAAAGCGTGATCATGTGCTAATGTCCTCGCGGGAGTCACCCGCAATCTATGGTGTCTGAACGCCAGACCCTGAATACGGCAATCAAAACTCCTCACCGGTTATGCCGGTAATCTAGGGCATCTAGGACACCGACCCTGACCAGCTAGCATACCAAACTCCTCACCGATTAAGTCGGTATTCTAGTGGCTTATTTCAGCCGGGTCCCTAACCACACACACGCATGATCACACTGGCGCATAGCATACAATGGTTGATATTAGCGCATGGCGGCCCAGCCATGCTACCCTTTTATAGCAACAGCTACAGGACCTGCCAGAAACAAGGACCAATGAAACTTGTTTCAGAACATCAGTAATCGCAGGGCCTTCCTGGCGGACCAATAGGAGCCGCTGCAGTACCTGAGCATGTGACCCCTGATCTCCAATGAGAGATCTCACTCTGGGCATGCTCAGAAGGGAAAATGCAGGACTTTGTTCCAAAGACGTCTGCTCCAGCACTGGCTATAATAGCAGATCCAGGAAAGACAGCAGCAAGTCACTGCACAGTAGTTGAGTGGGCAAGACGCTTGGACCGACGTCTCTGCTGAGCAGGCTCCACTGCGGCCCCCGCGCCTGGCAACTCGCTGTGTACCTTGAATACCAGCGCCCTGATGCAGGGAGCTGGTAACCAAGGTACACAGCGGGTTTCCAGGCACCGCGCAGCGCCTGGAAACCCGACCTGTACCTTGGTTACCAGCTCCCTGCATCAGGGCAGCTGGTATCCAACGTAAACTGCGGGTAACTAAGCGATGTTTACCCGCAGTGTCGCTGTCCTGATCGCTGCCTGTTTGGCAGCTCAGCAGCGATCAGGTAGCAACACACCAGCGATCCTGATCATTGTTGGGATCGCTGGTGTATCGCTATGTGAGACCCAGCCTTTAGAAAGGATGTTATCACTGTTTGGGATGCATTAACTGCAACCAAATGATTAAAGGGACGCAGTTCTTGCATCCGAAAACCAATAAGGTATATGATATAGAACATTATTTAACATGTACCTCTGACTATATAATCTACCTACTTGAATGCCCTTGCAAACTATGGTACGTGGGAGAGACGACGTGTGATTTTAAGACACGTATTAGTCACCGTAAATATACTATTAGGAAGAAAAAATGGACCTCCCGGTTTCTAAACATTTTACTGAGTTCAAGCATACAGAGAAACAATTGAAATTTAGATTGATTGATGCTGTTCCCTTACAGAGAAGAGGGGGAGATAGGGTTAGTCTCCTCAAGAAAAAGGAACTTAAATGGATATACGAACTTAGTACATTAAGACCAATGGGTCTTAATGTGGATTTTAAAATAAATTTTTTGACTTAAATGAATATCTTGGGGTGAAGTTTCCAAGTCAGACTCAGTTGTATGTATTGACTTATGGTTTTATATGGATCACCATTGCTTATTGTTGTTTTTTTCTCTTTCTATAGATAAGAATATGAGGAAAATTTAGTAACGGGTGTTTTAGGGTCTGCGGAACGCACCTAATAAATAATGTAGAGAGGTGTGTTCGCAGCCCGGGGTCCACCGTGCAGGCAGAGCCTGCTGCTAGTAAGATGGCGTAAGTAGCGAACTCTGTTATCCCGCAGAGTCGCTAAAATAAACGCTGTAGCGCTCTGTGGCAGATAGTGTGAACTCTGTTAATCCACAGAGCCGCTAGCGGGAATGCCGCAGCTCTATATAGCGATATAAGCGAACTCTGTTACACCACAGAGTCGCTGAGGTAAAGACGCAGAGATAGATACTGTGTCCTGTTAACACCACAGGGATACACAGATAACTGCTGTGCGGATAGCAGTCCGTGATCATGCAGACAGCAACACAATCAAGCAATCTCCTCACCGGAGAAGCCGGTATTCTAGGGGCTTATTTCAGCCAAGCCCTAACCACGTGCACTCAAATCTCCTCACCGGAGGTGCCGATATTCTAGGGGCTTATTTCAGCCGAGCCCTAACCACATGCGTGCATGATCACACTGGCGCAAAGCACATAATGCAATTGATCCTAGCGCACGGCCGTGCGGCAAGGACAGACTTTTTATAGCAGCCACGAGAAAAAGACCTTCCAAGAAGGACCAATGTGAAGCTGCTTCAGAACAACAGCCGGAAGACCTTCCTGAAGGACCAATAGGAGTGGCAGCTGTATCTGAGCATGTGACCCCGATCTCCAATGGGAGATCTTGCCCTGGGCATGCTCAGATGAAGCAACAAAGGACTTAGACCTAAAGACGTCTGCTCGCCGCTGAACAGTAGTGGCTACAATAGCAGAACCTGAAGAGGCAGCAGCAAGTCTCTGCACAGTATTAGACCGGGCGAGATGCTGGGACCGATGTCTTTGCTGAGCAGGCTCCACTGTGGTCGGAGATGGATGGGGGACCGCAGCGGGACTGGTTTCGAGACTCCCCTTGTGCAGCAGCGGGAACTCGAACCCTAACAGGGTGAACCTGTTGAGCAATGGAGGACGCATATAAGAATAAATTACTATGGTTCTCTGTGTTTTAAGGATTTATGCGCAGAGTCTCTTGCGGATTATTGTTTATAAATAAAAATGTGGTTACAATGAATAAGGATGTCCATCTTTTTCTGTATCTTTTAATATTTATTGAAGGGACTCGAGAACCTGGGAGTAGGCACTCCATCTTTATGGCATTGGGGTTGAGGGATCCGTACCATCAGGTGCGGACTACCTCCCCCTTGGATGCCATTGGTAGTGGGAGGTTAACCATCAAAGGGAACCGTCCCATATACCAGGGTGGGTAGGAAGCCTTTATATCCCATTTGGTATACGAATCCTTTTGAGGATTTATCTATCTCAGAGATATCCCGGTGCTTTATTTATGCCCAGGAATACCAAAGTAATAATACTATGGTTAATATCCAATGATTTTTGCATAATATGGATACAGAGGCTTTATGGATATGACCCATGCGGTTGTTTTGAGGCAATTCACATCCTTTAGGGACTTGTATTGCGATTCTGACATCTTAACATTGTTTAGCCACACACAAGATGGCGCTGCGGCAATGACATGACCGCAATGCGCATGCGCGAAGAGCGCAGCGACACAGAAGCGCTCGGATTGGCTGAAAGCTCTGATGACGCAAGAGACATGAGCAGTTGTTTGATTTACAGTACATACTAGGTACAGCGTTCTTGGCGTCCTCCACGTGCAACATAGTTTCACCTGTTTTGTGAGTACCTCAATGCATAATTAATAACGTTACTCCAGCTGTATGCACTTACTTTATGGAAACAATCAGTGGATTGTATGTAAATTGGTGACTTACGAGCTTTTGTGTGGATATCTAATATGATCAGTTTTTACTGGCATGAGGTCACTGATAGCTCAATGTTGTTCAGTATGATTTTCTAACTTGAGAAATATGAAATTTGTGTAACAATGAGATAATTGGTTGTGAAATTGATGTAAAGCACTGTTTCTATAAGAACCTGCATTTGTGTGTATATCACTGCTTGAGGAAGGCTCATGGAGCCGAAAAGTTGCCATAAGATGTGGGTTCAATAAATACCCACTTATCTATGTGTCTGTGGAGTGCTGCCTATTTTTTGGATAATGTAAAAATATCTACATATATCAGAGCAATATATTGCCAATATAAAGTAATTGTTTGGAATCTTTGTTATTAATGCTTGATACATTGCATTTAGCATTCCATTTGGTCATAATTGATTATACAAGTGCATGTGCTGAAATTATCAGTATATTTGTTATATTTTTGTGGACACTAATATTTCCATGACCTTTTTTGTTTTTTACATTTTGTTTGTTCTCTTTGAAATCAATAAAATTTGTGATTTTTATACCATGCAGTAAGCCTTTTGTTTTACCATTAAATATATGGTGGATATGTTTTTGAATTGTTAAATCAAAGGTGATTGTGAGGAACTAAGCCGACCGCCACACGGTAGCCCGGGTATCACAGCTTCTGATACCACCGCCGCTACCAAATGTGACGGACGATCCCTTTCCTCCCACGTCACCAATGGGACGTAACTCCACAGGTACAGCTCTCCGGCGCCCCCCTTTGTCTCTCAGGTCAGTAAGAGAACTGCACCTAGAGCAAATGGCCGCCGGGGAAGGTGTCCTGCTACCCACTGGGTATTCTAAGATTCGTGATCAGAGTAAAAGCATCAGCCCAAGATTAATTTTATGGTTTAATTTGCCTTAAGGGCGCACTAGATAATTACAGAAATATACAGTAAAGCTATACAACGTAACTACAATGGAATGGCAGTCAGAGTAAAAATACAACAATAATGTACAAGGCTTAAAGGTATAAGCTATGGATCAATATTACCGGGTATTATGGTCATGGGAAGGCCTTGGCTCTGCCATTCCCAGGTACAGTCTTCAGTTCCTGAATAGTCCCTTGGTCTTTCCTAGACCATCTTCTTGGCTTCTGTGTGTGAAATGGAATGAGACCAGCAGCCTGGTCATGGCTAGTTCTTAAACCTGCTAGGCCCATCCCCATTGCTTTGAAGCACGCATATTAATTGGCCTGCAATTCATATGGAGCAGGAAACAATGCCTGAGCTTGGGCTATTTACCATACGACTGACCATCTTATTCAGTCACTGGCCTAAACTAATTAGCATGTAAAGGCCTATTGATTCCTAGTGGACATCAAAACCTGTCGTACTGGATATGCTAATAGGCAATGTGTAGCTAAAAGTCTGTGGCTGTGTGAACTGACAAAATGGAGGCTGGTACAGGCCCTATACAAAATGGCGACAACCTTTTCCTTACACCTCCCTGCTTTTGAGGGCGCTAGGGGGTATCACATTCCTGTGTTCCCCCGTGCGCCCTACCGCACCCTCTCTTTGGCTACGGTGGCAGATCCACGAGGATTTCTGACTCTCTGTCCTCTGAAAGGTTGCACACTGGTTGGGCATAAGCCTCCCGCTCATGGTGGGCCTTCATCATGTTCACATGGAAGGCCTTCCTCCTTCCACGGGCGTGGTCCAGGGTGACCAGGTAGGTGACGGCGTTGAGCTGCTCGTGCACGAGGTATGGACCCTCCCAGGCCGCCTGAAGCTTGTTTTGTGGTACGGGGACCAGTACCCACACCTTTTGACCCACCTGGTAGGTCCGCTCACAAGCATTCTGGTCGTACCATCGCTTCTGGTCAGCCTGAGCTTGGGCCATATTGTCATGCACCAGCCGTGTCAAGGCCATCATTCGGTCCCGGAAGCGCACGACATACTCAATGACCGACACTCCAGGGGTGGCTAAATCCCCTTCCCATGCTTCCTTCACCAGAGCAAGGGGCCCCCGTACACGTCGCCCGTACAGGAGCTCAAAGGGGGAGAACCCCGTTGAGGCCTGTGGAACCTCCCGGTAGGAACACAGCAGGTGTGGGAGATACCGCTCCCAGTCTCTCCCGTGGGAGTCGACCAACACCCTCAGCATCTGCTTTAAGGTGCCATTGAACCGCTCACACAAGCCATTGGTCTGTGGGTGATACGGGCTGGCCACCAGATGTTGCACCTGTACCTGCTTACAGAGAGACTCCATCAGCTGCGACATGAACTGGGTCCCTCGGTCGGTGAGCATTTCCTTGGGAAACCCCACTCTGGAGAAAATCTCCAGTAAGGCAGTGGCCACTTTGTCGGCCCGAATGGACGACAAAGCTACCGCCTCCAGGTACCGGGTGGCATAGTCCACTACCGTTAGTATGAAGCATTTCCCGGAGCGGCTGGGAGTGGACAGAGGTCCAATGAGATCCACAGCCACCCTCGAGAAAGGCTCTTCGATGATGGGCAGAGTTACCAGTGGGGCTTTGGGGCGCGGCCCCGCCTTCCCCACCCTCTGCCAGGTGTCACACGAACGGCAGTAGGCTATCACCTCGGTCCTCATTCCAGGCCAGTAGAAATGCTGAGCTAGCCTGGCCCTGGTTTTAGTGATCCCTAAGTGTCCGGCCATTGGAATCTCGTGTGCGATCCGCAACAATTCCGCCCTGAACGGATGGGGCACCACTAACTGTCGGTCCCTGGGCCACGCCTCCAGTGAACCCTGCTGGACCGTTACCCGGTACAGCCGTCCCTGGTCCCAGACCACTCGCTCGCGGTCGGACTCCAGGGGAGGCTGTGCCGCCTGTTCCTTGAGAGTCTTCAGGCTAGGGTCAGCTTCCAACGCTGCCTGAAATCCCTGACTAGATATGGCAAGAATTGATGAAACTGCCCTGTCCTCTGTCAGTTCCCCGGGATCTGTCTCCTGGCTACTGTCTGACTCGGCAGCCACTTGGTCAGAGAGGGGGAAACCGTCGGACCTCCGCGAGGCTCCTTGGGCTTCAGCGCTCCCACTCCTGGTAACAGCGGCCACGACCGCTGAGACCACGGGTAGCGCCTGCTTTCCCTCCTCCTCTGACCAAGTCGCCGGGTCAGGCAGACTTCCCTGACTTCCTGACATCCCGGATGTGGGGAACTCCTGACCTGGGGTCCTACCTGGTGGCTCCTCTCCCGGGACACCCCCTCCCCCCATGGCCTGTTCCTCTTCCTGCAGGGGCCCTAGACTCAGCAGGCTGGATTCACTTAGGGGCCCTACACTGCCCATAGCAGCCCTCCCTCCACCTCTGAGCTCTCCCCTACAGCCTCCTCACCTGTCCTCACTGTGAGCCCTGTGTGTGTAGTGTCAGTGCATGGCTTACCATCAGGTTTCACTCCCTCCTCCACTGTTGGAGGCACATTCAATACATTAACATTAGCATTCACAGTAGAGTCATGACATTCTTGGGGAGCCGGACTTGGGGGTTCAGTGGCCACATACTGGGACACTAGCCGCCCCAAATCGGTCCCAAGCAACACATTTGCAGGAATATTCGGCGTTACTCCCACCTCCCGCATCCCCCTCCCGGCACCCCAATCCAAATACACCTTGGCAACGGGCAGCGCCGGTTCAACGCCTCCAATTCCGGAGACGGAAAGGGTTTTCCCAGGTACCAAGTCTTGAGGGGACACCACCTCAGGGCGTACCAGGGTTCGTTCAGCGCCTGTGTCCCGCAGTCCCATGACCGCTGAGCGGCCGATGGTGACGGGTTGGTAATTGTCTAGGGACCTCCCACCACCCCCTCCCACACACAAAACAGTGGACGGTTTCTGGGACAGGGATGGGGCCTTCTGGCGCTGGGGACATGCAGCCTTAAAGTGTCCTGGCTGATTGCAATTATGGCAACGTCTGGGTTCTGTTCCTGGCCTGGAGAGGGCAGCAGGGGGGTACACCCCTTGCACTCTGGGGGCTGGATATGGGGCTGGGGCAGGATTGGGCTTACCCCCTCTCCAGGTGCTGCTGGCAGGCTTCTTTGGCTCCGGCGCCCTGTTGTTGGCATACTCGTCTGCCAGGGCGGCTGTAGCAGAAGCCCCTTTGGTTTCCGGTCACGGAGAAACTGCTGGAGGTCCTCTGGGCAGTTCCACAAAAATTGCTCCACGACAAACAGTTCCTGGACCTCCTGGCGGGTAGTGAGCTCTAGACCCGAGGTCCAGTGCTCCGCAGCTCTCAGCAGGGCCCGCATGTGGTCGGTCCAGGTGTCCTTTGAACCCCGCTGCAGGCTCCTGAACTTCCTGCGGTACGACTCCGGGGTGAGGTTGTAGTGCTGGATCAGGGCCCGCTTGATGCTGTTGTAGTCCTGCTCCTCCCCGGCAGGTAAGTCCCCCAAAACTTCCAGGGACTTACCCCTCAAACGGGGGGTCAGGTACCTTGCCCACTGATCCAGGGCCAGATGATGTTGGAGGCATGTCCTCTCAAAAGCCAGCAAAAAGGAATCCAGGTCTCCATCCTTTTCAAGCAAGGGAAAGTCCTCCGCCCGGACCTTGGAAGCCCTGGTCTCCGGTGGGCCTGGTGCGTCCAGTGAGGGCCCGTGCTGAGCCATCTCCAGTCGGTGCCGGTGCTCCGCAGCTTCACGGCGTTCTGTATGCTCCCGCTCCGCTGCTCTCTCTGCCGCTGCTTGCTCACGCTCCGCAGCTCTCTCTGCCGCTGCTTGCTCACGCTCCGCAGCTGCTTGCTCACGCTCTGCTGCTGCTTGCTCACGCTCCGCTGCTCTCTCTGCCGCCACCAGGAGTCTGTCATAGGCGGCGTCATTACCAGCCTCGAGCTGTGCCATAGCCGCTTGGAAAAGGGCCTCCGACCTGGACAGGCTGGGATGGGCAGGGGGTGGACAGTCCGCTGTGAGATTGAGCATGGGGGTCGGGCTCCTTGGGGAGCCCTGGCTGAGCTCCCCCTCATCTGTATCGAACCCCTCATAGGCCACAGCATTGGCCTCCCCCTTTGCCCTACTCCTGGTGCCTTCCGCCATCTTGGGAACCTTTGGTTACTGAAACACAGCTGCAACCCTGACCTTGCACACAACTTGTTATATTTACACTCTGACCGTCTAGTGCTGGGCTGACCTTAAGACCCCAGCAGTGAAAGTACTGCTGGTAGTCTCTAGTGTCTGGGAGTAGGGGTCCCACGCACACTATTACTCTGATCCCACCGCTGCCACCAATTTGTGAGGAACTAAGCCGACCGCCACACGGTAGCCCGGGTATCACAGCTTCTGATACCACCGCCGCTCCCAAAATGTGACGGACGATCCCTTTCCTCCCACGTCACCAATGGGACGTAACTCCACAGGTACAGCTCTCCGGCGCCCCCCTTTGTCTCTCAGGTCAGTAAGAGAACTGCACCTAGAGCAAATGACCGCCGGGGAAGGTGTCCTGCTACCCACTGGGTATTCTAAGATTCGTGATCAGAGTAAAAGCATCAGCCCAAGATTAATTTTATGGTTTAATTTGCCTTAAGGGCGCACTAGATAATTACAGAAATATACAGTAAAGCTATACAACGTAACTACAATGGAATGGCAGTCAGAGTAAAAATACAACAATAATGTACAAGGCTTAAAGGTATAAGCTATGGATCAATATTACCGGGTATTATGGTCATGGGAAGGCCTTGGCTCTGCCATTCCCAGGTACAGTCTTCAGTTCCTGAATAGTCCCTTGGTCTTTCCTAGACCATCTTCTTGGCTTCTGTGTGTGAAATGGAATGAGACCAGCAGCCTGGTCATGGCTAGTTCTTAAACCTGCTAGGCCCATCCCCATTGCTTTGAAGCACGCATATTAATTGGCCTGCAATTCATATGGAGCAGGAAACAATGCCTGAGCTTGGGCTATTTACCATACGACTGACCATCTTATTCAGTCACTGGCCTAAACTAATTAGCATGTAAAGGCCTATTGATTCCTAGTGGACATCAAAACCTGTCGTACTGGATATGCTAATAGGCAATGTGTAGCTAAAAGTCTGTGGCTGTGTGAACTGACAAAATGGAGGCTGGTACAGGCCCTATACAAAATGGTGACAACCTTTTCCTTACATGCAAGATTAGCGAACAGCACACAAGGAGTTGCTGGATGCACGCTCCGGTTCATGGATCACAATGAACCACAATGTCCAAAATCAAGAAAAAGAGCAGCATCCATCCAGGTGAAGAAAATACAAAATCTTTATTCTGCCATAAAAGGTAGCAACGTTTCGGCCATCCTTGTGGCCTTTTTCAAGTACAAGTGAATAAGTGTAAGGGTGTCCCTTATATGGTGTGGAGGAGCCAATCACCATCAAGGGTTACACCTCTTCGCTATTAGACATCTAAATACATACAATAAAACAGCGATCAGACACTACAGACATAGATGCTTAAGTCATACAACTCATCAAATAACATAACAAATCACAAAATCAAATAAAGCACAAATGTAAACAAACATATAAAAATACTTCCACCAATCGATGTCCAGCTATTCCTTAGCCATGGAGATCATAGGCGTATCAAACGCCATTATAACTCACCCGAAACCCACCAATCATCATGGTTGTCTCCCGTGGCGCCTAAATCATTATCCCATCTGTGGAGTTTTTACAAGCAGCCACTCCGAACACTTCCTCCTCACATGGGGGCACCGCCAGATTGTGACGTTTACATCCTGCGCCAAACAGGGAGGACAACATCCAATCAGAGTAACTACAGCTCTGTAGTCATATGACCACCAACGTCATATGGGCCGCGCATGCGCAGATCATATGAGTCGATGAGATCTCGCGCTGCTGATGTCCCTGCTGCAATCAAACATAACATCAATGGCCCAAATATCGCGATATCCTCAGATGTCGATCTTTCTAATACACAGGTATAGAATAACCAAATCACATTAATAAAGGACACATCCATATATGCACGATTTCCAATATATTTTGGTGGGTAGAAAAACGGGAGGCACGGGGAGTCATGCACCTAGAGGTAATAGAAAAAAGGGAGAAAAAATATATAAAAAAATAAAAAGTTAATAATAAAGAAAAATAATTGAAACACCATGTCCACCAGTCTTTCCAAACCACCAAACCTGTGTAAAAAGAGAAAGAAAGGAAATTAGGAAAATATGTAATGTAAAAACACATCTAAAAGCAAAATACAGAGAACAGTACAGTAAAGTAAAAACTGAGAAGTGTGGTTAGAGGCACAATTGTAAATTATATTCCAAATTAAGGCCCCTCGGCTGTAGCGTATCAAGGATAGAAATCCAGCGAAGCTCTTTTTGCTTCAATAGTTTGGTCCTATCACCACCACGTCTCAGAATCGGAACCCCATCAATTACCCTAAACCTAAGTTGATTCACTGAATGTCTACAATCGACAAAGTGTTTTGAGACCGGAAGTTCTAAAAGTTTAGTCCTGATAGTGCTCTTGTGTTTGCTAATACGTGCCCTCACCTCCATTGTGGTCTCACCTACATACATCAGACCACAAGGGCAGGTGAGGACATATACAACAAAACTAGAAGTACATGTATACCGATTTCTGATAAAGAATCTCTTCCCTGTGCGGGGATGGTTAAAACTGTCACCCTTCAACATATTGCTACAGCATGCACAACTCAGGCACGGAAAATTTCCGGGCCTAGGTGGGCATAATGTACCCTGTCTGATCGATCTACTTGGACCAATGTCTGATTTCACAAGGATATCTTTCAGGTTACGTCCTCGTCTATAAGACAGTAATGGTCTATCTGAAAATTCGACAACCTGAGGAAGACCCGTCTGTAACAGTTTCCAGTGCTTGTTCAAAATACCACAGAGTTTATCACTCACTGGGCAAAAAGTAGATACAAAAGGAACACGTTTAGATGTGTTCTTAATGCGCCTCTGGCCAGCCCCAGCCGGAGTCAAGGCCATGGCATCACGTTTATAACGTTGTACACTTAGTACTGGATAACCACGTCTGATGAATTTATTGCACATCTCATCGAGTCTTAAGTCGAGTCTGTCATCCTCTCTAACAATGCGTCGTACGCGTAGCATCTGGCTCCATGGGAGAGATTCTACCATCTTCCTCGGATGGTTACTATATCGCGATATTTGGGCCATTGATGTTATGTTTGATTGCAGCAGGGACATCAGCAGCGCGAGATCTCATCGACTCATATGATCTGCGCATGCGCGGCCCATATGACGTTGGTGGTCATATGACTACAGAGCTGTAGTTACTCTGATTGGATGTTGTCCTCCCTGTTTGGCGCAGGATGTAAACGTCACAATCTGGCGCTGCCCCCATGTGAGGAGGAAGTGTTCGGAGTGGCTGCTTGTAAAAACTCCACAGATGGGATAATGATTTAGGCGCCACGGGAGACAACCATGATGATTGGTGGGTTTCGGGTGAGTTATAATGGCGTTTGATACGCCTATGATCTCCATGGCTAAGGAATAGCTGGACATCGATTGGTGGAAGTATTTTTATATGTTTGTTTACATTTGTGCTTTATTTGATTTTGTGATTTGTTATGTTATTTGATGAGTTGTATGACTTAAGCATCTATGTCTGTAGTGTCTGATCGCTGTTTTATTGTATGTATTTAGATGTCTAATAGCGAAGAGGTGTAACCCTTGATGGTGATTGGCTCCTCCACACCATATAAGGGACACCCTTACACTTATTCACTTGTACTTGAAAAAGGCCACAAGGATGGCCGAAACGTTGCTACCTTTTATGGCAGAATAAAGATTTTGTATTTTCTTCACCTGGATGGATGCTGCTCTTTTTCTTGATTTTGAACCTTTTCCTTACAGTGATGTTTTCATACACACTTAGGACAGTTTTTGTCACGTAAATCAAACAGGACGCATGCAGACATTTCCATCAAAGACTGCATTCCAAAACTTCACTACTTCCCTCCCGAGCCCCGACATGAGCCCATACAGTAGTTTTCTCCCACATATGGGGTAACAGTGTACTCAGGACAAATTGGACAACTTTTGAGGTCCACTTTATCCTTTTACCCTTGGGAAAATAAAAAACAATTTGCTAAAAGTTTATTTTTGTGAATAAAAAGTTAAATGTTCATTTTTTCCTTCCATGTTGCTTCTGCTCCTGTGAAACCCCAGAAGGGTTAATAAACTTATTGAATGTGGTTTTGATCAGCTTGAGGGGTGCAGTTTTTAGAATGGTGTCACTTCTGGGTATTTTCTGCCATATAGACCCCTCAATTATGGCAGCGCTTAGAGCAGGCAAAATCACCAGAAAAAAAATGCGCTAAATAGATCACAGGTGTCCAAAGCAGCGGTCGTGCTGGTCCCACAATTATCTAGTGCTGCGATTCTGGCATAATCACTGCAAGCACTGTTGTGAATATGCTAGAGGCGGCTTCTGAGCTGGGGCGGCCTCCGGTGGTTGCTGAGGGTAATGAAATGATTAATGAATGGCCTTCAGCTGGCGCTGAATGGTAGGATATAAGTTGCCTGATTTCCCAGCAGCCTTACCGGTTATCAATTGTTATTCTGGTCTTGCTTGAAGCACTGCTAGTTTCCTGCTCTCCTTCGGATAAGTGTTTGCTGGGTTTTTTTTTTCTCTGTTTGATTTTCTCTGCTGGTTTGCTGCCTGCAGTGGACTGCAGCCTGTCCCCTTTTGGGGGTCTGGCGCTGCAATTGTGCTCAGTTTGTGTCTGCACTTTTGCTTTGCTCTTTTGTTACTTTTAATTTGCTGAATAGCGTTTTGTTACACCAGAGATCTGATTTAGGTGGAAGAGGTCGAGTGATCTCAGGTTTTTTGGCAATCAGACGTGTTGGTATTTTTGTTAGGGTTTTTGTTGGATTGCAGTCAGAATTCTTTCCTGTACTTTTCTGTCTATACAGATTGGGCCCCAGCGTTTGCTCATTCTATTTTCTGTCTGTGTCCGAGCTTTCTTCTTGTCTAACCGCCATTACATGTTTGGGGGCTTCCTATATTCTTTGGGGATCTGCTCCGGGGCAGATAGCTTTCATCTTTCTGCCTTTAGGTGTAGTTATCTCTCAGGCTGTGACGAGGCGTCTAGGATCAAAGTAGGAACGCTCCACGGCTATCTCTAGTTGTGTGGTTAGTTCAGGTTACTGCAATCCAATAGGTTCCAGCCTCTCTGGTGTATTACCGCTTTGGCTATTTTTTGCCATTTCTCCTCAGTTACCGAAACACAACAGTATAACCGGCCCAAACTGAAAATTATATGGTACTCAACAGAAGGGAAAAATAGTATAAAAGGAAAAAGAAAAAAGGGAGATGTCAGAAATTTTGTTTTCTGTTTGTTGCATTTTTTCCCTCTTTTTCTCCGGGTGCTGAGGATTTTTTTTTTCCTCTCAATGGAGTTTGCACAGTTGTCTGGACGTGTGGATCAGCTTGCCACTGAGGTTCGGAGTATTACTAGCTATCTTGCTGGGTTGCCAGTTGTGGAACCTAGGATCCCCATGCCAGATTTGTTTTTGGGGGATCGATCTAAATTTCTGAATTTCAAAATAACTGTAAGTTGTTTTTTGCCTTAAGGCTTAAGTCCTCAGGGAACGCGGCACAGCAGGTTCAAATTGTCACCTCCCTGCTGCACGGTGACCCTCAGGATTGGGCTTTTTCCCTGTCACATGGGGATCCTGTTTTGAATGACATTGATGTATTTTTTCAGGCTCTGGGGTTATTGTACGATGAACCTAATGTCACTGATCAAGCTGAAAATACCTTGTTGGCATTAAATCAGGGTCTTGAAGACGCTGAGTTGTACTGTCAGAAATTTCGAAAGTGGGCAGTCCTGACCAAATGGAATGATCATGCTTTGGCAGCCCTTTTTCGAAAGGGTCTGTCAGAAAAAGTAAAGGACGTTATGGTGGGATTCCCTGTTCCCTCTGGTCTCAATGATTCTATGTCTTTGGCTATTCAAATTGATTGACGTTTGCGTGAGAGCAGAGGTATGAGTGAGATAGTGTTGCCTTGTGAGTCAGCTCCTGAGCCCATGCAGTGTGATGGAGAGACATGAGTTTCGTAAGCGCAATGGGTTATGTTTCTACTGTGGTGATGCTTCCCATGCTATCTCTGTCTGCCCTAAGTGGGGAAGACGTTTTGCACGCTCAAGTGTCTTGGGTAGTGTTCAGACTAAATTTCTGTTGACTGTTACCCTGATTTGCTCCCTGTCCACATTTTCTGCTCAGGCTTTTGTTGATTCAGGAGCAGCTATTAACCTGATGGATTTTAACTTTGCCAAACGTTGTGAGTTTCCCATGATACCCCTGCGGAAGTCTATTCCCCTACTGGGCATTGATTCTACTCCTTTGGCGGAGAATAAACCCCAGTTTTCTACTCAGGTTATAATGAGGGTTGAACCAGATCATCTGGAGAGTTGCAAATTTCTGGTGCTGCATAATCTGCATGACATTATTGTACTAGGGTTCCCTTGGTTACACTCTCATAATCCTGTTTTGGATTGGAAATCTGTGTCTGTGACCAGTTGGGGCTGCCAATGTGTTAATACTGACACTCCTGTTTTTTCTGCCTCTCCCCAGTCTCAGGATGTCCTTGACTTTTTGACTGATTTTTCTGATGTGTTTAGTGAAAGTAAATCTGCATCCTTGCCCCCTCACAGGAGCTACGATTGCGCTATTGAATTAGGGCCTGGTGGTAAATTTCCTAAAGGTCGCCTTTTTAATTTATCTGTACTTGAACACGATGCTATGCGATCTTATATCAAGGAGTCATTGGAGAAGGGTCATATCAGACCATCACCCTTGGGCTCCGGTTTTTTCTTTGTTGCCAAAAAGGATGGTTCATTGAGGCCATGTATTGATTATCGCCTCCTGAATAAGATCACTGTTAAATATCAATATCCGTTACCCTTGATTTCTGACCTATTTTCCAGAGTGAAAAGTGCTAGTTGGTTTACCAAGCTTGACATCAGGGGGGCGTATAACCTTATTCGCATTAAGCACGGGGATGAATGGAAGACGGCGTTTAATACCCCAGAGGGGCATTTTGAGTACCTAGTGATGCCTTTTGGGCTTACAAATGACCCTTCCGTCTTCCAATCCTTCATGAATGATATTTTCAGGGATTTTGTGGATAAATTTCTGATTGTTTATTTGGATATCTTGATTTTTTCCAATGATTGGGACTCTCATGTGAAACATGTTCGGACTGTGTTCCAGATTTTGAGAGAGAATGCACTGTATGTGAAGGTATCAAGTGTCTTTTTGGTGTACAGAAGATCTCATTTCTGGGATTCATTTTGTCTCCATCTGTTATTGAAATGGACCTGGTCAAGGTTCAGGCCATCTGTGATTGGGTTCAACCTACTTCATTGAAGGCTCTTCAGAGATTTTTGGGTTTTGCCAATTTTTATCGTAAATTTATTGGTAATTTCTCTGGTATTGTTAAACCATTGACTGATCTGACCAAAAAGGGTTCCGATGTGGTGAATTGGCCTCCTGAGGCAGTTTCTGCTTTTCAGGAACTTAAGCAGAGATTCATTTCTGCTCCTGTTCTACGGCAGCCTGATGTTTCTCTGCCGTTTCAGGTGGAGGTTGATACCTCTGAGATTGGGGCAGGTGCCGTTTTGTCCCAAAGGGATCCAGAGACCCTAAGAGTAACTGTAGCACCCAGCTGCGCTTGGAATCTCATTTCCCAGAGGGATGCAACGAAGGTAATGACCACTTGAGGACCCAATATGCATACACACATCTTCACCAATCCCTAGAGCCACCAGAGGGAGCCTTTTGAGTATATATAAGGATGGTGAAGCCACAGAGTTAGTGCTTAGTTCTCTCGGAGGGAGAGTGGTTAGTTCTCTTGGAGGTAAGCGAGTAGAGAGTTAGCTCTAGGAGCGAGCACAGATCAGTTAGTCTGCAAAGCCAGGTGCAGGACAGACGGAGAAGACTGATAGCAGCTCCAGGCAGAGCTTGGAAGTAAGAAGAGAGTGTGTACAGTCTAGCACACGGAGCAGGGCTCAAGAGAGAGAGTTCAGCTTTTGAAGAAGGAACCTGAAATCTGCAGCTAGAAGCTTAGTTCAAACGTGTGGAGGCTAGTACAAGTGGAAAGAAAGCCACTCCAGCCTAGTCAGAACTGAGTCAACCGAGTGCAGTTCAGTGAGCAAGCGTGCCGACGCTTTGAGAGCGGTGAAGAAAGAGAGGAAGCAGCCACCTATGGCCAGAGTGTGTTTATGTGAGGGTCGAGTAGGACGAAAGGCAAGTGGATAAGAAGAGAGTGACAGAGGTGGAAATAGCATTGATAGCTTACCTCTACTCTGATTAACCGGACACCAGGTCCGATGTTGTGAATGGGTTTGAGATGAGTTCTGAGCAGAGGCTCCCTCTGGTGGTTACAAGCGGTACTAGTGAGGACTGGGAATCAGGTGTTACTGATTGGTCTTATATAAGGGAGTCATTTTCCCATCAGGGTTGCCGGTGATCAATTGTTCTGGTCTGAATCCTTCTTTCCAGTTTCCCTTGTAGCCTGCTGTGTCGTGTCTGCATCTCCTGCTATCAGATAAGACTATTTCTTATTTTGTGTTTTTGCTATATTTTTTGCATTTTGTCCTGCACTTCTGTGGGGGCCTTCAGGGTCCCCTCCGGGGGCTTCTGCCCTCTCAGTTTAGTTCAGCCACTGTTGTTTGTACTTTTGCTTTTTCCATTTTTTCAGTGGCTGCTGTTTTGATTTTTTTACACCAGAGAACTAATTTAGGTGGTAGAGGTCGTGTGATCTCAGGTGATTTTGAAATTAGTAGAGTTGGTGTTTTTTTCAGGGTTTTCTGAGATTGCAGTAAGTACCCTTCCTGTCCTTTTCTATTTAGATAGTTTGGGCCCCAGCGTTTGCTCATACTATTTTCTTTCTGTGTCAGTATTTCCTCTTGTCTAACCGCCATTACATGTTTGGGGGCTTTCTATTATCTTTGGGGTTCTGCTCCGGGGCAGATAGCTTTCCTATTTCTATCTTTAGGTGTAGTTAGTTTCTCAGGCTGTGACGAGGCGTCTAGGACCAACGTAGGAACGCTCCACGGCTGCCTCTAGTTGCGGTGGTTAGTCAGGGTACTGCAATCTCATAGATTCCAACTGCTCTGGTGTATTTCCTTTTTTACCTGCACTCCTCAGCTACCGAAACATAACAGTATCACCGGCCATAAAAATTGTATTGTACTCACAGAAGGGAAAAAATATTTTGAAGGAAGAAAAGTTGTCAGAGATAATTTTCTGTTTGTTGCATTTTTTTTTTTTTTCCCTCTGTATCTCTGGGTGCTGGGGAGGATCTTTTCTCCCAATGGAGTTTGCACAGTTGTCTGGCCGTGTGGATCAGCTTGCCACTGAGGTTCAGAGTATTGCTGCATATCTTGCTAGGTTGCCTGTTGTGGAACCTAGGATCCCCATGCCAGATTTGTTTTTAGGGGATCGAGCTAAGTTTCAGAATTTCAAAAATAATTGTAAATTGTTTCTTGCCTTAAAATCTAAGTCCTCAGGAAACGCAGCGCAGCAGGTTCAAATTATCATCTCTCTCCTGCGCGGCGATCCTCAGGATTGGGCTTTTTCCCTGATACCTGGGGATCCTGTTTTGAGTGATGTTGATGCATTTTTTCAGGCTTTGGGGTTATTGTACGATGAGCCTAATGTCACTGATCAAGCTGAAAAAGCCTTGTTGGCATTAAATCAGGGGCTTGATGACGCTGAGTTATACTGTCAGAGATTCCGTAGGTGGGCAGTCCTGACCAAATGGAATGACGACGCTTTGGCGGCCCTTTTCCGGAAGGGTCTGTCGGATAATGTAAAGGATGTTATGGTGGGATTCCCTGTCCCCTCTGGTCTCAATGATTCTATGTCATTAGCGATTCAAATTGACAGACGTTTGCGTGAGCGGAGAAGTATGCGTGGAGTGGTGTTGCCTTGTGAGCCAGCTGCTGAGCCCATGCAGTGTGATGGAGTGGTGTCTGGGGCACAGCGTCATGAGTTTCGAAAGCGCAATGGGTTATGTTTCTACTGTGGTGATGCCTCTCATGCTATTTCAGTCTGCCCTAAGCGGGGAAGACATTTTGCACGCTCAGTTGTCTTGGGTAGTGTTCAGGCTAAGTTTTTATTAACTGTCACTCTGATTTGCTCTCTGTCCTCATTTTCTGCTCAGGCTTTCGTTGATTCTGGAGCAGCTATTAACCTGATGGATTATGATTTTGCTAAACGTTGTGGGTTTCCCTTGATACCCTACAGAAGTCTATTCCTTTACTGGGGATCGATTCTACCCCTTTGGCTGAGAATAAACCCCAGTTTTCTACTCAGGTGATAATGAGGGTTGAACCTGATCACCAGGAGTGCTGCAAATTTTTGGTTCTATATAATCTGCATGACATTATAGTGCTGGGTTTCCCTTGGTTACAGTCTCATAATCCTGTTTTGGATTGGAAATCTGTGTCTGTAACCAGTTGGGGCTGCCAATGTGTTAATACCAACACTCCTGTTTTTTCTGCCTCCCCCCAGGCTGAGGATGTTCCTGACTTTTTGTTTGATTTTTCTGATGTGTTTAGCGAAAGTAAATCTGCATCCTTACCTCCCCGTAGGAGCTATGACTGCGCTATTGAATTAGTGCCAGGTAGTAAATTCCCTAAAGGTCGCCTTTTTAACTTGTCTGTACCTGAACATGACGCTATGCGGTCTTATATCAAGGAATCATTGGAGAAGGGTCATATCAGACCATCCTCTTCACCCTTAGGTGCCGGTTTTTTCTTTGTGGCCAAAAAAGATGGTTCATTAAGGCCGTGTATTGATTATCGTCTCTTGAACAATATTACTGTGAAATATCAATACCCGTTACCCTTGATTTCTGACCTGTTTTCCAGGGTGAATAACGCTACTTGGTTTACCAAGCTTGACCTCAGGGGGGGCGTATAACCTTATTCGCATTAAGCACGGGGATGAATGGAAGACGGCATTTAACACCCCTGAAGGGCATTTTGAGTACCTTGTGATGCCCTTTGGGCTCACTAATGCTCCTTCCGTCTTCCAGTCCTTCATGAATGACATTTTCAGGGATTTTGTGGACAAGTTTCTGATTGTTTATTTGGATGATATCTTGATTTTTTCTAATGACTGGGACTCTCATGTGAAACATGTTCAAACTGTATTCCAGATTTTGAGAGAGAATGCTCTGTATGTGAAGGGATCAAAGTGTCTTTTTGGCGTACAGAAGATCTCATTTCTGGGATTCATTTTGTCCCCATCTGTTATTGAAATGGACCCGGTCAAGGTTCAGGCCATCTGTGATTGGGTCCAACCTACTTCATTAAAGGCTCTTCAGAGATTTTTGGGTTTTGCCAATTTTTATCGTAAATTTATTGGTAATTTCTCGGTTATTGTTAAACCATTAACTGATTTGACCAGAAAGGGTTCTGATGTGGTGAATTGGCCTCCTGAGGCAGTCTCTGCGTTTCAGGAACTTAAGCAGAGATTCACTTCTGCTCCTGTTCTACGGCAGCCTGATGTTTCTCTGCCATTTCAGGTGGAGGTTGATGCCTCTGAAATTGGGGCAGGTGCCGTTTTGTCCCAAAAAGATCCAGAGACCTCTAAAAGTAACCCTTGTGCCTTTTTCTCTCGAAAATTTTCTCCTACTGAACGTAATTATGACGTGGGTAATCGGGAGTTATTGGCCATGAAGTGGGCTTTTGAAGAGTGGAGACATTGGCTGGAGGGAGCCAAACATCAGGTGGTGGTCCTTACGGACCATAAGAATCTGGTCTATCTGGAATCTGCCAAGCGACTCAATCCTAGACAGGCCAGGTGGGCCTTGTTTTTCACACGTTTTAATTTTGTGGTTTCCTTTCTTCCTGGCACTAAGAATGTTAAGGCGGATGCCCTCTCGAGGAGTTTCCTTGCGGACTCTCCTGAGCTATCTGATCCCTCTGTTATTTTGAAGGAGGGTGTAGTTCTTTCCGCCATCTCGCCCAATTTGAGACTTGCTCTGGAGGGGTGTCAGGAGGATAGGCCCGAGCGCTGCCCTGTTGGAAAATTGTTTGTCCCGGACCAATGGAAAAAGAGTGTGATGTCTGAGATTCATTGTTCCGCATTGGCTGGGCATCCCGGAATTTTTGGTAATAGAGACTTGGTTAGTCGGTCCTTTTGGTGGTCTACCTTGTCTCGCGATGTCAGGGAATTTGTGCAGTCCTGTGGGACTTGCTCTCGCTCCAAGCCTTGCTCTCGCTCTAGTGGTTTGTTGATGCCATTGCCTGTGCCCAAGAGACCATGGACCCATATCTCTATGGATTTCATTTCCGATCTTCCTGTTTCTCAGAGAATGACCCCATCTGGGTAATTTGTGATAGGTTTTCCAAAATGATACATCTTGTGCCATTACCTAAGTTGCCTTCCTCCTCTGAATTGGTGCCGTTGTTCCTTCAGCACGTGGTTCGTTTACACGGCATTCCTGAGAACATTGTGTCTGACAGAGGAGTCCAGTTTGTTTCCAGATTTTGGAGGACTTTTTGTTCTAAACTGGGTGTTCAATTGTCTTTCTCCTCGGCATTTCATCCTCAGACCAATGGTCAAACTGAGAGAACAAACCAGACATTGGAGACTTATCTAAGATGCTTTGTGTCTGCTGATCAGGATGACTGGGTCTCTTTTTTGCCTTTGGCTGAGTTTGCTCTTAATAATAGGGCTAGCTCTGCCACTTTGATGTCTCCGTTTTTCTGTAATTCTGGGTTTCACCCTCGATTTTCTTCAGGACAGACGGAGGCTTCTGTCTGTCCAGGTGTTGACTCTGTTGTTGAGCCTATGCAGCAGATTTGGGACCAGGTAGTGGAGAGGTTGTCCCTCTCTCAGGAGAAGGCCCAGCGGTTTGCTAACCGGCATAGGACTGATGGTCCTCGGTTTAAAGTGGGGGACTTGGTCTGGTTGTCCTCAAAGAATATTTCTATGAGAGTAGCATCTCCTAAATTTAAGCCTAGGTTCATTGGACCTTATAAGATCATGGAGATTATTAATCCTGTTTCTTTTCGTTTGCTTCTTCCAGGGACATTTAAGAGCCATAACGTGTTCCACAAGTCCTTGTGAAGAGGTTTGTTGAGCCAGTGGTTCCTGCTGCTGTGCCTCCTGACCCTGTTTTGGTTGAGGGCAATCTGGAGTATGTGGTTGAGAAATATTGGATTCTCGTTTTTCTAGACGAAGACTCCAGTATTTGGTTAAATGGAGAGGTTATGGTCAGGAAGACAATTCTTGGGTGTTTGCTTCGGACATCCATGCTAGGAGACTTATCCGTGCGTATCATAGAACTCATCCTGACCGACCTGGTTGCTCAAATGAGGGTTCGGTGA
Source organism: Oophaga sylvatica (assembly GCA_033576555.1). NCBI lineage: Eukaryota > Metazoa > Chordata > Amphibia > Anura > Dendrobatidae > Oophaga > Oophaga sylvatica. Next base: position 12,057 of record JARQOD010002631.1, on the reverse strand, counting down.
CCCCTCCTCAAGGGGGGGTACTGTTGTGAATGGGTTTGAGATGAGTTCTGAGCAGAGGCTCCCTCTGGTGGTTACAAGCGGTACTAGTGAGGATTGTGAGGACTGGGAATCAGGTGTTACTGATTGGTCTTATATAAGGGAGTCATTTTCCCATCAGGGTTGCCGGTGATCAATTGTTCTGGTCTGAATCCTTCTTTCCAGTTTGCCTTGTAGCCTGCTGTGTCGTGTCTGCATCTCCTGCTATCAGATAAGACTATTTCTTATTTTGTGTTTTTGCTATATTTTTTGCATTTTGTCCTGCACTTCTGTGGGGGCCTTCAGGGTCCCCTCCGGGGGCTTCTGCGCTCTCAGTTTAGTTCAGCCACTGTTGTTTGTACTTTTGCTTTTTCCATTTTTTTCAGTGGCTGCTGTTTTGATTTTTTTACACCAGAGAACTAATTTAGGTGGTAGAGGTCGTGTGATCTCAGGTGATTTTGAAATTAGTAGAGTTGGTGTTTTTTTCAGGGTTTTCTGAGATTGCAGTAAGTACCCTTCCTGTCCTTTTCTATTTAGATAGTTTGGGCCCCAGCGTTTGCTCATACTATTTTCTTTCTGTGTCAGTATTTCCTCTTGTCTAACCGCCATTACATGTTTGGGGGCTTTCTATTATCTTTGGGGTTCTGCTCCGGGGCAGATAGCTTTCCTATTTCTATCTTTAGGTGTAGTTAGTTTCTCAGGCTGTGACGAGGCGTCTAGGACCAACGTAGGAACGCTCCACAGCTGCCTCTAGTTGCGGTGGTTAGTCAGGGTACTGCAATCTCATAGATTCCAACTGCTCTGGTGTATTTCCTTTTTTACCTGCACTCCTCAGCTACCGTAACATAACAGTCCGAGCTTGCTGGATTCTTCACGACTAGTGGGAGATACCGGAGATCCTGAAGTACTTCAAGTTCCAGGAGCCCATGAGTGTTGATACGTAACTGGGTCAGGAAGACAGGAGTCGGGCAGGTACCGCCATTAGAGACTGTGTTCTTTCCAATAGAAGGCCCTACACTTAGTCAGCCGGGTGTAAAGTTGAAGACATAGTTAGGCCTCGTTTCATACAGGTCAGAGACTCACATTACAGGAGTAAGGAGGCCCTACACCTACTCAGTGGGAAGAGCTGGACGTGCATCCTTCACCCTGCCAGTATCTCGGGATGTGCCTGCAATTCCATCAGTAAAGGTACAGAAAGAGACTTTTGTGTGTGTATTCACATTATTACTCCTACGGCCGAACTCCCTTCCTCCATCCTGCACCCCTACACAGCTTAATTACCCTGAAGGTCCCCAGCCTTACCTGTGGAAGGCTTAACACCTTGCTGCCTAATACCAACCCTTCAGTGGACCTATACAGCAGCGCTGGTCACCCTGACCAGAAACCACAGGTGGCGTCACGAACATTCTACAAACACTTTAATCCCCTGTAAATATCCCACATTTAAGGTGAGCCCCAGGGCCACAGACCGAGCTGCAGCTACCGTGACATCCCATATAGAAGTGAACGGGCTCGGTGCCGAGTACCCCACTGCCCTGGCGGGTGGCTCATTACCCTTGTGCCTTTTTCTCTCGAAAATTTTCTCCAACTGAACGTAATTATGACGTGGGTAATCGGGAGTTATTGGCCATGAAGTGGGCCTTTGAAGAGTGGAGACATTGGCTGGAAGGAGCCAAACATCAGGTGGTGATCCTCACGGACCATAAGAACCTGGTTTATCTCGAATCAGTCAAGCGACTTAATCCTAGACAGGCCAGGTGGGCCTTGTTTTTCACACGTTTTAATTTTGTGGTTTCTTTTCTTCCTGGCACTAAGAATGTCAAGGCGGATGCCCTCTCGAGGAGTTTCTTTGCAGATTCTCCTGAGTTATCTGATTCCTGCTGTTATTTTGAAAGAGGGTGTGGTTCTTTCCGCCATTTCGTCCAATTTGAGACAGGCTCTGGAAGGGTGTCAGGAGGATAAACCTGAGTGCTGCCCTGTTGGGAAGTTGTTTGTTCCAGACCAGTGGAAAAAGAGTGTGATGTCTGAGATTCATTGTTCCGCGTTGGCTGGTCATCCCGGGATTTTTGGTACCAGAGACTTGGTGAGTCGCTCCTTTTGGTGGCCTACTTTGTCTCGTGATGTCAGGGACTTTGTGCAGTCCTGTGGGACTTGCTCTCGTTCCAAGCCTTGCTCTCGTTCTAGTGGTTTGTTAATGCCATTACCTGAACCCAAGAGGCCATGGACCCATATTTCTATGGATTTTATTTCTGACCTTCCTGTCTCTCAGAGAATGACCGTTATCTGGGTAATCTGTGATAAGTTTTCCAAGATGATACATCTTGTGCCATTGCCTAAGTTGCCTTCCTCCTCCGAGTTGGTGCCTTTGTTCTTTCAGCATGTGGTTCGGTTGCATGGCATTCCAGAGAACATTGTGTCTGACAGAGGAGTCCAGTTTGTTTCCAGATTTTGGAGGACATTTTGTTCTAAACTTGGTGTTCAGTTGTCTTTCTCCTCTGCATTTCACCCTCAGACCAATGGACTAACCGAGAGAACAAACCAGACCTTGGAGACTTATTTGAGATGTTTTGTGTCTGCTGATCAAGATGACTGGGTCTCTTTTTTGCCTTTGGCTGAGTTTGCTCTTAATAATAGAGCTAGCTCTGCCACCTTGATGTCTCCATTTTTCTGCAATTCCGGGTTTCATCCTCAATTTTCTTCAGGACAGGCGGAGGCTTCTGTCTGTCCGGGGGTTGACTCTATTGTGCAGCGTATGTAGCAGATTTGGGACCAGGTGGTGGAGAGGTTGTCTCTCTCCCAGGAGAAGGCCAGCGGTTTGCCAACCGGCATAGGACTGATGGTCCTCGTTTTAAAGTGGGGGACTTGGTTTGGTTGTCCTCAAGGAATATCCCTATAAAGGTTGCATCTCCTAAATTTAAGCCAAGGTTCATTGGACCTTATAAGATCACTGAAATTATTAATCCGGTTTCCTTCCGTTTGCTTCATCCAGGGACATTTAAGATCCATAACGTGTTCCACAAATCCTTATTGAAGAGGTTTGTCGAACCAGTGGTTCCTATGGCTGCACCTCCCAACCTTGTTTTGGTTGAGGGCTATTTGGAGTATGTGGTTGAGAAAATATTGGATTCTCGGTTTGCTAGACGGAAACTCCAGTATTTGGTTAAGTGGAGAGGTTATGGTCAGGAGTAGAGTTGAGCGATACTTTCCGATATCCAAAAGTATCGGAATCGGAATGGTATCGCCGATACCCAAAAAATATCGGCGATACCCGATACCGGAAGTCCAATGTAAGTCTATGGGAACAAAATATCGAAATTAAAAAAAACCCATTCTTGCCTTGTAGGTTAATTGTACATGAAGGAAAAAAACAAAGAGTAATGTAGAATGTATTGGGGGAGGTTGAGGAGACATTAAAGGAATAGATGTTTAACCCAATCCAATGGAATAGCATTAATTTTTTTTTTAGGAAATAGGTTCGGATTAACGAAGAAATTGACAATGTTGTTAACCTTTTTTCTATTTTGGCAAATATGTATGTTTCACAACTTCCATGCTCTTCACCTTTTTAACTTTTGCCACACTTTCTCCTTCATAATCTTCAGCAGCATCATCTTTGTCATCAAATTATTCTTCATCTTCACCTTCTTTATCTTCTTCTAAAACTTCTTGCTTTTCATCTTTTTGTTAACATTACTCATATTGTTCTTTTTAAACTATTATTCTTCTTCATATTATAGTCCTTCATCTTCTTCATCATATTCTTATTTGTGACAGAGATTCCTGTACTTGTAATCTGTAAAAGTATGATTTTTTTCATCGTTCCGTTCTTGCTGCCACAAAAGATTTAAATTACAACAGTATTTGTCCGTGTTCAGTTTAGCCTGCAGCATCAGGCATTTACCAGGGGCCCCACGAGGAGGAACGGACTCACCCCCATACACTGCTGTCTTCTTCTGCTTATAATTTAGAGCATATATTTTGCTCTTCATTTTGGTCTTATACTTCATGTTCTTCTGCTTTTAGATCTTCTGCTTATTGTTCTTGTGTCTCTTGTTCTGTATCTTGTATTTGTAGCACAACCTTGTACCAGCTGATGTTACTGGGACACGGTTACTAAGCAGGAGGTACCTGTGCTCCAAAGCACTACCAAGGACCAGCAGACGTTGCTGGAACTCGGATACCGAGATGGAGGCACCTAGGCCAAAGGCACTGCGGAGAACCAGTTGACGGTACTGGAACCCGGAAGGGTAGCAGAAGGTACAAGAGCCAATGCAAGTAACGAGGAGCAGCTGACTGTGCTGGAACCCGGAGGGGCAGCAGAAGGAAAAGAGCCAATGGCACAACCGAGGACCAGCTGACGTTACTGGGACACGGTTACTAAGCAGGAGGTACCTGTGCTCCAAAGCACTACCAAGGACCAGCAGACGTTGCTGGAACTTGGATACCGAGATGGAGGCACCTAGGCCAAAGGCACTGTGGAGAACCAGCTGACGGTACTGGAACTCGGACGGGTACCATAAGGCACCCATGAAAATGTAAGTCTGCAGTTACCAAATCACACAGTCCTACAGTGGGTGCTTGTCCTATTTTCACAACGGAAAGAGCCTTTATTTACATATCCCACAGCACACATAGGAATCACCTAAACTGCAGGCACCATAGAGTCGGATAACCGGAATGCAACATGACAGGACAACTTATTGGAGGCTAATTTACGTTGACACTGCCAGGAAACAGCTGTCGTGCTGTAACCAGGGTGGGCATGAGTCAGTACCCGTGCCAATTACTTCCGAGCAACAACTGGCGGTGTTGGAGCCCAGGGATGAGAGGAGGACAGGGTGGAGGCAGCATGACTTTTTGTCGTACACACAGCAGGGGAACAGCTGCCATTACTCAACCCCAGTAACACAGGAGCAAGTGTTGACTGTGCTAACAGCACTTACAGGCAACAACAGGCGGTGTTGGAGCCCAGGGTCCAATGCATCGACTTCAATTGCTTCCACCTCCTCTCAGGACCACAGCACTGTTGAGCAACCATCTGTCTCTTCACCGCCTGCCAAATTGCCCAGTCAGTCAGAGAGTTCTGTACAGGAGCCAGCTGAGTCTCTGCTTCTGTTCTCAGAATCTGTTGGTTTGCAAACAGGGGCCCAGCCAAGCAGCATTCTGGAATGTGAAGAAGAGGGAGTATGCAGTGATGCGCAACAGCTGTGTCTCTCTGAATCTGAAGAGGCGGGTGAGACAGTGCCGATGGTCAGCACACCGCAGAACGCATCTGATGATGATGAGACTCAGGTGCCAGTTTCTGTTGAGCATGGTGGTGGCCAGACCACCCAACAGCAGCAGGTGTTGGAAGAGGTTAGTGGAGATGATGAGGTCCAAGACCCAACATGGCGTGAGGAACAGGAAGGTGGTGGGAGCAGCTCTGAGGAAGCGATTGCCCCAACAGTACAAACAGGAGGGAGAGTTAGGCTGCATACTCTGTTGCCTGTAGCCTGCATTTTGGCACCTGTTCAGATAATTTCTCTTCCAAAAGTCTAAACGGACGCTCCCAGGACTTGCACTGCGTGGTCCTTTTTTCACACACTTGCAGATGATATTTGCTATGTCAAATGCAAGCTGTGTAATCAAAAAGTAAAAAGAGGTAAAGTGTCAGTAACCTCAATACCACAAATATGTGTAAACATGTGCAGAGAAAACACGTAGTTGAGTTACAAAGACACACTGAAGATGTACAGTCTATAGAGAATCACTGCACAAGTTTAACTGCATATGTCATGGTTAAATTGGAAATTTTTATTGTACACTTGATGTGAAAAAAGAAAATAGCTATGAGACGACTGACTGACGTTTTGGGAAACGCAGTGGCCTTTATCAAATAGTCGCTGGAAGAGATAGAAAAATTTACAGTCAATGACAATGTATAATATATACAATATATACATAGGGTGAAGAATATATATCCATAGGAATTAGGCAACATGTTAAACATTTGGGTGATACTGTAGAACACGGAGAATTATCCCTCTAGGGTATGCGGGTGGATAATGTAGTTTTTTGTTGATTTTTGGGAGTGTGTAGAAAACAGGGGTGATGGGCTATTGAATAGTGATCAATTAAAGATGTTTTGTCAGGATACGATCAATTTTTTGACAGATGTAAAATGTAGGGTCACAATTGAGTTGTCTGTAGGTTAGGTTAACTGACAGTTGTCTATGAATTTCGGCAATAGATTGGGTCTTATTCATAATAACGATAGCACCCCCCTTATCTGCTGGTTTAATAATAATGTTGGGGTTATCTTTCAGAGATTTTATGGCTTGTTTATCTGTGGGTGTCAGGTTGTGGCGTATCGGGTGTAGGCCCAATCTCGGCAAACCATCCACGAGCACAGGCTCTGAATGCTGGCATTGCAAAACTCCTGTCCCTTGAAATGCTGTCATTCAGGCTGGTGGAGACTGACAGTTTACGGAACTTAATGGCATTGGCAGTCCCACAATACAATGTGCCAAGCTGATTTTATTTCAGCAGGCAAGCCGTCCCTGGTCTGCAAAAGCATGTTGTTGAGGTTAAAATTAAACATGCGCTACTAAACTCCGTCAGTAGCGATGTCCACCTGACCACCGCTGCGTGGACCAGTACCCATGGCAAGGGACGATACCTTTCCCTCACTGCCCATTGGGTCAATGTTGTGGAGCCGGGTACAGATCTTGCGAGTGGCGCTGTACGTGTTCAGCCAACTACAAGGATTGCAGGAATCAAGTCTGTACACATTGACTCCTCCTTCTCCAGTTCCTCAGAAACATCATTGCAGGAGCCGTCACGGTCTACCTCCACATGGACCCGTGAACGCTTAATAAGAATCTTTAGTTATATAGCGCCAACAGATTCCGCAGCGCTGTACAGTTTAACAGTTTCATAACACAAGTCATAAGTGACAACGTTAACAATACAATAATTAAAGCAATATAAGCCGCCCCTGCTCATGAGAGCTTACAATCTACAATGAGGAGGGGGAGCTACAAAGTACAGTTGTTTATATACAATGGTGTATTTACAATGATGGTCCAGCCATTTTCAGGGAGTGAGGGATGGATGGAGATAGTGAATGGGCTACACACACACACAGTTACACATAGAATGACTTTGATTAGTGAATGTGATAGGCCGCTCTGAACAAATGTGTTTTGAGTGTGGAAGTAGGGCTGTTAATGGGGATGTTGAAGTCTCCAAGGATAAGGGTTGGTACTTCTGAGGACATGAAAGTGCGGCAGCCAGGCAGAGAAGTGGTCAAGGAACTGTGTGGGCGAGCATGGGGTCCGATATATTACCGCTACTCTGAGGGAGAGGGGACGAAAGAGCCTGATGGTGTGGACCTCATAATTTGCAAAATCTTTATATAAAATTTACATGTTACATATTTACATCTAGTATAAAACATTTAACCATTAAGCCTACTTACAGAACAAGGAAGTGTAAAAAACCTTGTGCTTAAAAAAAAGTGCAAACAAAATGTGACAAGGGCAGTGTAACAAATAATTTAGGAAAAAGATAAACTAACATCAAGTGCTGTGTGCTGTGTAAGAGCCAGACACATTAACATGAAATCAGTCTGGAATAGCGGTGATTTTCTCCCCATAACCCGAGTAACATTCTGGGGAGAGGGTGTAGAGTCAACGATCAGCAACTAGCTACGGTAGATAAAATACCTAAAAAAAAAAAAAAAAGTTTTTTAACATTCATAAGATACATTGTATTTAAAAAAATAAAAAAAATAAAAAAAAAACATAAAAACTATAATACACAGCAGGATCTTTAGTAAAAACCAGACTTGACACTGTAACCTCTTAATCCTTGCAAGCTTCAACACAACGTTGACAAGGTACACAGCAGGGGTGGTCGGTCTCATAGACAACGAGCAAACTCCTTCATGTTGAGAGAGGCCACCATCTCCTTAGCTTTCTGGTACTTTTCTGTGGGAATGAGCTTGTCTCCAACCAGCCAGGAATATCCATTGAATGGCACACCATGGTTTGGTATTAGCACCCAGTACCAAAAGTGAAGCCAACCACAGTTCCCATTTCTCATGAACTTTATTTGATATACTGGCTGGCCAAACATTAGTTTCTCACAAAGGAGCTGAAGACCCTGAGTGGCAGTAGGTGCAAGTCTCTCCAGCATGACCTGTTTGTTAGATATCAGAGGGAGAAGAGGATTGGGCCTTGCCAAGGTGCCCGATTGCATCTTAAGTCTTATTGAATGTTGGAGCCAGTCCACCGTATAAAAGCAGCCATAGAGTGTCCGGGTACCTGCTTGGATTTCGATCCAAATGAAGACTACTTTGATGTACATGTACACCAATTAGAGAAAAATGACAAGGATGAGGCAGTAAGACACGCTCAGCAGAGTACAAGCAGCATTGTTTGAAGAAGTAACTGGAGCGTGATCAAAATTCAATAAATTAAAATCTCAGACTACAGTGAACACAACTGTTAGCTGTGAAAGGGCTTTTTGTGTCCTTCTACAGTGTTTTCAACCAATGTATTGGATACGGATGGAAGCACGTCACACTATAATTTCAATTGAATGGAGCAGCAAGAATTACACTAAAGAAAAAAAAAAAAAAAGAGTGTGAGAGTGACATGTGCAGATGCCTACATACAGCGTTGTATGCCGAGCAAACTGCAGCGCGTCACCTGCACTCACACACACACACACCTTGCAGAGCTGTGAAAAAAACACTGCAAGGCAAAAGGAAGATGTACACAGCGGTTGGTAAACTAGCCTGCCTAAAGCACAGTACACAAAATTGCAATCTCTAACTGTCCCTCAGAGTCAGCAGAGCAGCGTTCTTTCCCGAACTGAATTAACAGCACAGTGACGCTAAAATGGCGGCTTTATCCGGCAACAATACCTTCCTTGTGTCACGGTTAGGGTAGCGTGTGTCTATTATATGAGTGTCTCTAAAATGTAACGTTACGCAGCCTTATTCTGCCCTTGGGATGCAAAAAATAAGACAGCAGTAATCATTTACTGTATAAAACTCCACATATGAGCAACAAAACAAGCACGTTCCCTCTTCCGGTTCCTGCGCTGACATGTGAGTAGGGAGTTTGGAGACGCTCCTGAATTTATCCCAGGTATCCAAGCATATCAGGCCGATAGGAGAGCATTAAAACCACCCACGGTGGTGACTTAAATATGGTGAATCGAACCAGTGAAGAACTGTAGGTCGATGCGAATGAATGTGCGATCACATGACACACGTTTATAATAACCCTTGCTAGACACGACTAACTTTGTAGACATTTGGACACACCTGAACCAGATGGCAGTGAATATTCATTCTATTCGGCGCCACATGACTCTTGGTCCAGAATAGATTATATATTGCTATCACAGGAGCTATTAAGGGGAGTGGAAGAGGCAGATGTGCACAACGTAGCTATATATGACCATGCGCCCGTATCAGTGACCCTGCCAGATATGGTGCAGATGGGGCCAGACCAAACTTGGCGCTTCTCGACCTATTTGTTAATGGATGAGAAGTTTCGACATCAGGTGAAGCAATGGTGTTTTTAATATGTAAGGGATAATGGAGATACTAGGGATAGGCCGGAACTTTTATGGGCAGCAGGGAAGGGAGTAATGCGCGGGAAACTAATAGGTTATCAGACAACGCTAAAAAAGAAGATAGCGACAAACTACTCGCAGGCTAGCAGGATATTACGCGATAGGTACACGGCAAACAAGACAAGTTCATCAACACAGGTTAAAAATAGATGTAAGCAGGCTAAGGCTGACTTACACGTATGGGTATATCGACGAGAGAGAAGCAGTAATAACAATTATAAAGCCGATGTATATCATTATGGTAGCAAATGAGGGAGACTATTAGCACGACTAGCGAAAGGAAATCACATTCGTCATCAACATATTACAGCGTTAACGAATAAACATGGGATCATGAACACAGACCCTCGAAGCATAAACACCATTCTACAAGAATACTACTCAGACTTATATAAGGTGGAACATACGGATAGTGCGGAGGGTAACACCTTTGTAGATGGAATACGGTTACCATCCATCACAAACTATCAGCTTCTCCTTTTAAAAAAACAAATTGAGGTGACGGAAGTGACAGCGGCGATAAGTTACTTGAAATACGGGAAAGCTCCAGGACCTGACGGGTTTACAGCCAAATTATTAAAATTATTGAGTGAGGATATCCCGTCCACATTGGTACGCACCTTCAATCATATATTGGAGACAGGAGGGTTGCCCAGCCATTCAAACATGTCACACATGAAGGTGCTACTAAAACCAAACAAACCTTCACATCTGCCTGGATCGTATCGTACATTCTCACTCATTGACCATGATATCAAGATTTTGTCCAGGATCATGGCAGATCGTTTGAGTAGCATTGTTCCTACGCTGATAGGGCGATCACAAGTGGCCTTTGTTAGCTACTTTGTTGGCTACTATCAGTTTCACTATGCATAACACATGTGTGCAGTGGGCAGTATTACCTTTGCCTTCGGTGGAGTAGGAAAACACCTCTCCTATCGAAGTGTTAGTTGGGGAGATGGAAGATTTGCCACCGGGACCTGAATTGTAATACTTAAATGTGACAGGTGACAATGGTAGGCACAAATTTGGTAAGGCGCAACTCCGCGGCCCCTACGTTGAGTCTAGCCCGTGAAAATTTACTGGTTGTCAATGGGGAACCCCAACACCCCGGGGCAGCTACAGTATTTCAACAATTAGAGCTGAACCAAGATTTGCTGTATCAGGTTTATAAAATACATGTGGAAATTTTTTAGCAATTGCTGCTACCGCAGTCATGTCGGAGGTTGGTAATGGACTTAGCGCATGCGCATGTACTAGGGTGACATTTGTGCCAAAAGAAAACCCTACACAGAATTATACAACGGTTTTACTGGCTGGGGGTCTATCAAGAAGTTAAACGGTATTGTAACTCTTGTCGCATGCGCCAGGTACACAGTCCTCAGCCTCATTTTGTGAGTCCCTTGGTGCCATTAAAAATTTTAGAGGTCCAGTTTGAGAGAATACCCATGGATCTGGTGGGGCCGGTTAATAAATCAGCAAGGGGTCATCAACAGGGGCAATAAAAGGGGCACTGTGTGGGTCACCAGTTTTGAGCACACCCGAGTTCAAAAGAGAATTCATTGTCCAGACTGATGCGTCAGAGGTAGGTCTGGGTGCAAGTGTTGTCTCAGGACTGGAGCTTAATGGGGAGGAGCATCCCATTAGTTTCCTGAGTCGAAAACTTACTCCATCAAAAACAGAGACAGCATTGTAGAGAGAGAGTGCCTGGCGATAAAGTGGGCACTGGAGTCGTTGCGCTACTATTTGTTGGGGATAACATTTTGTTTTGTAACTGATCATTCCCCTCTGACTGGCAGTGTTGTAGCCCAGGGAGTAGAGTTCAGGTGGTAGAAAGATGAACATAACAGGAGACTTGGAAAACGTTGGCAAACAGTTATTTAATCTGAAAACGGACAGGCAAATTTAGGTGAGATCCATGCCTTGTTCATTTTCAGAAAAATAAGCCGGTCTACATTGTCTGAGGATAGTCGCATGCGACGGTCTGTTAGTACACCACCTGCAGCACTAAAGACGCGCTCAGATAATACACTGGCAGCAGGGCAAGCCAGCACCTCCAAGGCATACTGGCTAAGCTCTGGCCATGTATCCAGCTTAGAGACCCAAAACTTGAAAGGGGAAGAGGCATCTGGGAGTACACTGAGAGGGAAAGACATGTAGTCTGTCACCATCTTACGGAAACGTTGCTTCCTGGTGAATGGAGCCGTCTCGGATGGTGTATTAGTGATGGGTAGTTCGTGAGTGAGTAGTTCAAAATGAACTAATCTTCAGAGTGAACTAGTTCATCTAGTTCACCATCCTGACACAGATTAGTTCATTGTGAACTAAACAGTAAGTGGGAGGAGACAGAGAGTGATCCAGGTTCATACAGCTCCAGGAAATTCCCTGCTCTGTCTCACACTGGCTCTTTAC